>VZTB01009764.1:136655-172073 GCA_013397245.1 Thryothorus ludovicianus | reverse complement strand
GGGCACAGAGCAGGCAGGGCACAGAGCAGGCAGGGCACAGCACAGGCAGGGCACAGACCAGGCAGGGCATACTGCAGGCAGCCCCTTTGGCCCTGCCAGGGAGGAAGCCGCAACCTTCCCCAGCCCAGCGTTGCACAGACCCTGCAGGGATGGTCAGCATGGAAATGAGGCCTTGGAAATCCCTGACCATGCCTGCCAGAGTGAATTTGTTAATGGGCTGAGCTATGATTATCCTCTCCCTGGCCTACTAATGGGAAACTGATCACAGGGTCCGAGTGACAGCGAGAGCAAGGCAGGAGGAGCGTTCAGTGAAAGCATCAGCTGAAGGCTCAAGCGTAATCAAAAAAATCCAAGTGAGTGATTGGAGTGCTTGAGCCAGAGCGAAATCACAAACCTCGAGTGCTCCCAGGGTGCAGCTGCAGCCCCGTGGCTGCTGTTCCAGGGCAGCAGGGGCTACAGCAGGGCTAGAGCAGAGGCAGGGACTCAGGCAAGGATGAACTAAGGGCTGAAATGGTTTCTCTACAAGTCCAACACTCTTCAGTCTGGGAAGTGGGAACCTGAGAGGGCACACAGCAGAGGTTTATCTGAGAGTGGCTTAGAGAAAACGAATGAGGGATGACTGCCTGCTGCTTCTTCCAGTATTTAAGATACAAAAGCATCAAGTGAAAACTGTGAGTGACAGATTCAGAACAAAGTAAATATTTCTTCACACAGCTAAACAGTGCCATAAGTTGCTGTGAATACCCAAAATTTTCTCAGGCTCAAAAAAGGGTTTAGGAAAAACTTGAGAAGACTATTTAATGCACAGATTCACATCTCAGGAAATTCCTGAACTATGGATGGCTGATGGTAAGGGGAGTACCCAGCAAGACACTAACCTACATCCCCCAGTTCTTATCCTCCTCACTGGACATCCTCTATTAACCACTGCTAATTGAGGGTCCCAGGGGAAAGAGGTCTGTGGTCTGATCCAGTACAGTTGTTCTTCTGTCCTGGCAATGATCCGAGCTCTCCTCACTTGCCTGAAAGTCTAGGAATTAAGAACATTCCCATTCCTGGGCACTTGGTGACAACAAGGAGATGTCACCCCATGCTTATAGCACAGAATCTGAGTGAATAGCAAAAGGATCACTGCTTTCCGTTTTTCCCATTTCTCATGTTAAGTGCAATTTTTGGTAAAATTAATTCAGTCATGCTACACATGGCTAGATGCAGTTGGCAGCACAATGTACCCCGCATTCAGTTTAGAAACAAGATAACATCCTTCTGAGAGGTGCTAAAATATCCATGGGGATGGGATTTCCAAGTCTCAAACCCACAGCTTGTGGTCGTTGTGAGAAACCCCACAGTTCCCACTCTGTTGTACCAAACAAGCTCATGAGCTGATCTTGCTCTATGTAAAGTTTACGGGTGCCCTTGACACTGCAGCAGAGATGAAAAAAAGTGGGGACATTCCTGTAGATGGGTATCTCCCAGGTCTTGCATGCTCACCTCCAGCTCACTCTCTTCCAGGGTTGTATTAGGTACAGAGGATGCAGACTGAAAGAAGAGTCTACTCTTTCCAAGCAAACTCCTCCTCCTCTCCTTGCTGACTATCTCAGCTCTAGAAGTAAACCAACTCGCTGTCCTGTGCCCTTTGAAAGCACACACAGATAGGGCAGGATTATCTCTCAGTCTATAGAGAGCTGCTGGCCAGGCATTCTCCTTCAGGCAAGCCAAGTGGAGCACTGGTGTGTTTCTCATTAGCTCCTATTATCCACGCTATTGTAATGTTCCCAGAGCTAAAGCCCAGCCTGGAGACAGCTGAACTGCCCTTGCAATTGTTGGTTTGCTAATAGGATTTGCTCTGTGGCAGGGTATTTCCAAGTCACATGCAGAGAAGGGGTATCCTGGTAACAGTGCCATCCTCGGAGCCACTCGTGTGCCCTGGTTCTCCCACTGCCTCAGGACAATCCACCTGGTTTCATCCCCACTACGACTAAACTGCAGATTGTGTTTCCTTCTGACTCTCAGAGATAAGGCGTGAGACAATTGACACATACAAAGCCATTCTGCTGAACTGATCCTTTGGTTCCAAATCCACATCCATATCTCTGCTGCTCCTTTCAGCAGCACCCAGAGCAGAGCAGGCAGGAGCACGGATCTGTGGCAGCCTGTCCAGCTGCCAGACAGGCAGGGAAAGGCCATCGTGCACCCCTCCTTTGACACCTTTATCCATTGCTCTAACACTTTTTGTCCTCCCCTTTGCTCCCAGTGACAATTCTGCAGCTGTAATACCACACCCATATGAATGATTTTCTCTTGACCCAGCCTCTCCCAAAGCTCTCTGACCAGATCCAGAAGTCCTTATTCAGCATCTACTCCCTCCAAATGGGATTAGCTTGACGCAGTCTCAGCCATATCTCAAGATCTGTGGACGCTAATTTCCCTCAAGCAGGTGTTTAGAGCAGGGAGACTATAGGGAAGATGGACAGTCAGGGCTTTTGTCTGATCAAGCATCGAGTAAAATTCTGAGAAGGGCCTTCAGAATCTGGCCTACCATGGTTAGAGAGCTGCACAAACACTGTGACAAAATTAATGCATTAGCCAGGCTGCTTTAGAGCCCTGCCCCTTTTTGTCTCTGTCTCTCCAAGCCAGACAGGGGTCACCAGTAGTGTTTGAAAGAGGCTGTCATGGTGCAAAGCATCCGCATCTCCATCCCCATTCACGGCTCAGAGGAAGGCTGAGAAGGAAAATGATCCTTGCAGGCTCTGAACCACAGAGCCATGGCCATGCCCATTCCCTCAAAGTGAGAGCCCAATAGCCACACCAGTCTTCCACAGATGCATTGGATGATGCTTGCCCATGGATGCACAAGGCAGTGGGAGCCCCAGGTCGTTCTTACAGCTGTGTGTCCTCACATTACAGCTACCAGACACCCCTGCTCTGTGTGCAGCACGCACAGCCTGCCATGGGCACCTGGGCTCACTGTGGTGACAGTCCTGAGCAAAAGTAAGATTATGGTTCCAATTCCAAAAAGTAGGTCAGGCTGAGCCACTGCTTATGCTGGGAGCATGATTGAGCTGCCTGCAAAATTTGGTTGCTGGAGATGGGATCCAGGCTTTGGGTTTTGCCATCCTGTTGGATGGCAGTGATTTTGTCTGAGGAAAAGCATGTGCTAAACTCGCTGTGCACTGCTGGAGGAGGGAAGAATGCATTCAAGGAAAACGGTTCTACCCACAGCAGGTGAGGAACAGCGCCAGCATCGTACTATCAGTTGCAGATGACGGGTGGTGGGCAAAATTCCTGCCACTTTCTTGATTAGTAAAACACCTCCTCTGGGTCCAACAGCAAACTGATAGAAAACACAGCCCACAGAAGCAGTCCCTGCAGATGGTGTGTTTTGAACTACTATTAATTTAGACAACCTTTTGTGATGTTCAAAGAGTTTGTCCAGGAATAAAATAGCTCCCCAAAATGCCTGGATGGAAGGAGCAGTGTCGGCAGCATCCGCGTCTCTCTTTGTCCTCCCCAGCGGCCCCGCCCGGCAGAGCAGACCCGGGGGGCGGAGGCGCCTCGGGAGCTGCCCGGGCCCCGGCGGGGCGGGCGCTGAGCGCGGAGCCCCGCAGCATCAGCCGAGCCCCGGGCGCTGCTCCTGCGGAACNCGCGGCCATGGGCTCCCGGCTGAGCCGGCAGAGCAGCCTGGAGGACGAGAGCGGCGAGGAGCCCTGCCCCGGCAGGCTGGAGAGCGGCCGGGGCGACTTCCACCTCTCGTCCCTGCTCCTGCACCCGCAGAAGCTGCCCGGGGTGCTGCGGAAAGCCTCGCCCGCGCCCTACGTGCGGCGGGTGGGGTGGCTGCGGGAGATCCAGGCCACCATCCGGGAGCACAAGCGGGAGCACGCCGTGCACATCCTCCGGCTGCTCAGGAAGGTACCAGCCGCGGGATGCGGGGCGGGGCAGGGACAAAGGGCCGAGCGGGGCCGGGGGATGCAGCCGCGGTGCAGGAGCCCCCTCCCCGGCGCTGGGGTTTGCTGCCCTCCGTGGCGGGGCTCTTTGTGCTGCCTTTCTCCGCTACGTGCCCCGGTTCTTCCCCCGCTCGGTGCCCACCGTGCCAGGTGATGCCAGCCTTCTCCCCGACCTGAGCGATGGGCACCTGGCCCGACTGCCGGGGGCTGGGAGAGGGGCTGGGAGCGGGACGGTGCCTTATGCAGGAGAAGGGGGGTCCGAGCTAGGGCTGTGCTCATCCACACCCCTCCATGCCAGCCCACGGGTGTGCTCAGGATTGATGTGCCCCCAGAAAAAAGGCACTGCCGCCCCTCTGCCACCATCCCATTATGGCCACTCAGCCAGACTGGTTGAGATATGTCTGGGAAGCCCCAAAATGGTTTTGGAGGGGACCTCTGGGACAGTCGATGCTGAGAGGAGAGGTAAAGGGGTCAGTGTATCAGTGGGAGCATGTTTCTGGCTGCCGCCATTCAGGAACAGAAAAGGCAGTGTGCAGACAGTGTGGTGCCAAACTGATGCTGAGGACAGAGCCCGGCTGCTGGAACAGAGCCATCTCCTCCATCACTCACTGCTACCATCACTTTCCAGCCAAACTCAGCTGCCCCAAACTGCAGGCAACTCATAACTGGTAGCACAGGGGACAAAGCCCACCTCTGATGTGGACATAAAACACCATCAGTTTGTAGCTTATCAAGTTGCTTCATTAGATAACGATCTACTTCATCTTGGGAACATCCATCATTTCTTGCCTTAGTAGCAAGGGACCTTTGGGTGTGAGTGCAGTGGAGCAGGGACGGGCTCACTGCTTGCTCATTCACCCCCACCACCAGCTGCAGGGAGCTGTATGAACAGCCCTGCCTGCCCTGCATGTCCAGGGTTTCACAACACACCTGACAGTGGTGCTCACTGCCCTGGGCCACCAGGAAATTGCACAGTCACAAGTAAGAATTCACAGCACCAAAAATGACATCTCTGCTTTTCTTGTCCACCAGTTTAGCCTTCACTTGAAGATTGTTACCAGCACCACACTCTTCTTGCCACCCACGTAGACAGATAAACCCACAGCAGAGAACCTCTGTATGTGTCCCAGAATGGCAGACTAATGTTGAATAAGATTTCAAAGGCAGTTTTGGAGAGGCACAATTGCAAGATGCTTGTGAAGAAAGAGAGGCAACCACTCATTTCATGGATGTGGTGATATGACAGGAACAGACTTTACTAGGATATGCTAGTGGCCAGAACTGCAGAATGTCATTTTCTGTAGTGCTCAGCACCTCTCCTGGAGACTGAAGCACTGAAACCCTGCACAGACCCTGGAGGTCTCCAGAAGGTCCCTCTGTGAACAGACAGGGTTTGAGTGCTAAGTCACAGAGCCATATGGAATGGAGGGTCATTTCTAAGCTCCTTTCAGGATCAGTTAAACACTTGGCTTCCCCACATCTGTGCTTGAGAATTATCATGTCCTGAACATTTACGTTTTGCCTGCTGCCTTTCTAGTTCCCAGTGTTATTCCTGGTCCCCATCTCTGCCTACCAGTGTTGAAACAGTGACTATCTGCCCATCCTGCTCCCAACAGAACAGTGGGACATGCATGCTGTAATTACATCTTCTGTCAAGCAAGAAGGGAACCATCCAGCAACACCCCAAAGCCTCTGGTTCATTGAGTGCTCAGAGGTTTATGCCACTAACGTGTACCACACTCCCAGTTGTCACCCAGGCTGGGGTCATGTAATCACCACTAGTCCTCCTCATAGATCTCATGTCAGCTTCAGATCAGGCTTTTTTCTAACTTGGAAATTTTCCTCACTCCACAACCACGTTCACCCCCTAGCTTGGTCTCCTTACCTTGGCAGTATCAGGCTCTCAGGAGTCACAGATTAATGTGTCCCAGGTGAGGGTCTGTTTGTTACCTGGAAAAAGAGAGATACCTTGTTCACTCTGGTGGACAGGGAGGATATTTAACACCACATCTCATCGCTGTGCCTTGGGCCAGGGTGCAAACACCCTGGGGAAGGAAGAGAAATGGTGGGACTGGAATTGCAGCCTCCTCAGGTGGGCAGACAGCTCAGCCAGACTGGAGGACAAGGGATCCCACGTGTGCCTCCTGCTGCACACAGACCCCTTGCCCAGCCCTGCAGGTGCACTCTGCTGATGGATCTGTCCATGGTTTTTCACCTGTGGGCTGCAGACTATTCCTAGGATGTTCAGAGGCTGTGATCATGTAATGCAGGCCAGCCAGGCAGAAGCAGATCCACTAAGGGAGCTGTGAGGTCCCAGCATTTTAGAAGACTGCATGGAGAACAAGTGCAAACCACAGGTGCACATGTGCTTTGTACTGAACACTTGGACAGCTCCATTGCACATCATCTACCCCAGAAATGCCCACCAGCAGAAGCCAGATCAGCTTTCCTGCTGATCTAGGTGGGCATCACTCAGCTGAAGACCAGGGAGACATTAAGACTTACACCAGCAAAAAAGTCTGGTATAATCTGTTTTCCCTGTGCTGAGATAATGACAAAGTGTCATTTTTAAGACAACACCACTAAGCCAACTGAACTGGAAAGAGTTACAATATTCTGCTGTCTGCAGCCACCCTTTAGGTGGTACAAAATTTTCCAAGAAATGAGAGAGAGAGAGGGAGGGAAATAGGGAAATAAGTAAGATGAGCCGGAAAATGCCTCTGGGCTAAGAATTTATGGAATATCAATGTGAAGTGAAAATTTACAGCTATATTACTTACAAAACCCTCGCAGGCAGGATTTGTAATGGGAATGCAGATTCATCTTAATGGTATAGCTCCAACTGGGGGAGTTTAATTACTGCTCTGACATCCACTGCTGCATGCCCAGCCATGCCATCCTCACAGCAGCTTTCTTCATCTGTGCACATTACACTTGGTGTAGGAGGCTCCATTTCCCTGAAGCCTTATGGTTAAGGGAGACATTGGCATGATGCCTTGCTAGGCTCCTGGCCCATATCCAGCTGTGGCTGTCTGTCCTTCAGGACTGATCCACTGCTTGGGTTCCTTGCCTGCTTACAGCTGTCATTTGTGTACACAGAGTGATGGGGATGTAAAGTATTTAATTTTTTCTCCCTTTTCTGCGTCTCTTTGGGATTGTGCTTTCTGCTCAATCCAGCACATCCAGAGCAGGATACAGCACTGGCTTTGATTGGTGCTTAGAGTTAAGATCCCATACCTCTGCCAGCTATGGCTCTGTCCCTGTTGGTGATGTATGTGCATCCAGCTTTTTTTCCCCTTCTCACTCTGTTTTTTTTTAGCTCTCAGTCACTGGGTGGTGCCTGAAACACACTCAGTAGAGCAGTGTGAACATATGGGGCACTCATTTGCTTATTCATTTCTCCTGTCAGCCACATACAGAATGGGGAGAAGACTTGTTTCCTCCCTTTTCTGAGCCCTCCTTATCAACTGAATCAAATCCAGCACAATCCCCGCTAGGCAGTTTTCTGTTCTACATTTCTACTCCTAGGATATTTTTTTTTGCCCCTGTGGCACTTTGATGTGAATATGTGATCTCCCTTTCCCACAGTTTTAAAAAATATTGTTGTTTTTAACAGCTCTGTGGTACCTTCTGATTGTAATAACTGTCAATATATCAGCTCTTTGCTTTCCTCTTAGCAAGAAACAGCTTAGTTCTCTGCAGTATCATCCATCAGGCCCCTGAGAGGCTTTTTGTTCCCAAAGATGCTGAGATTTCTCCTAAAGGTGCCCCATCCCCTCGTCCACACAGATAAGTTGCATGGACCACCCGTGTTTCCCTAACTCACACTGTGGAAGATGGAAGAGGAGTTTAAAGCCACCTCTAAATTTACCATTGCACCCCATAGTGCCAGTGCTTAGTTCTTACTGAGAATTTCACAGCACAGCTAAATCATACAGATGGGCAGGACTTCTGCTCAGCCAGCCACCACCAGGGTGTATGGCAGCATCTAAATACCTGAGAAATTCTGATTCTTCCAGAAAAGCTGAGATTGGTGAAGCAGCTTTCGAGCCAGCCTTCCTGCTTGGCTTCTTCAGCAGATTCACACATAGAGACTGACAAAACTGTGGTTCTCTGAAGTTAATTCTCTCCAGGCTCCAGCCAGCCTGAAAATGATAGAATTCTCACCTTCCTGTGGTAGGTGGAAATAAGGTGGTGAGCCCTAGGCTGACTAGCTCAAATTAACACTGCATCTCATTCAGCTCTCTGGCTGCCTGCACCTCCCAGCACAGTAATGCTGGGTCAGACACGGCTGCTTCACCTCTGTTGGATAATTTCCTGTACTGGGCATCCAGCTGGCAGCATATCAGATTTACTTTCTGGTTTCAGAACTTCCCATGGAAATAGCTCTGAGGAAACCTGTGTGCCTGACTGTCTGTTTTTGTTGCAGGACCTAGGACTGGAAGGAACATTTCTCAATGAAGTCCTCTACAAAAATGCAACTTTCCTCAACTTGGTGGATCCCATCTCCCATGACCTGCTGATGAGCCTTGCTAGAGATCTGCAATGTCCCAAAAAGGTGAATTCTCCCTCAGCTCAGTGTATACTTTGTGGCACAGCCCTGATGCAGAGAGCCCTACTGGGGCAGCTGGTGCTGCAATCAGTCCTTCAGAGCCAGGAGAGTGGTAGCATATGGATTGTGGGGCATATTTCTGCAGAAATCAGTTAAGACTACCTCAGAACATGAATGCAGCTGAAGGAGGGGGTGGTTATGTGCACAGATATTAGGAAATTTCTTTTTGTACCCATAGTAAACTTAGTGACAGGGCAGAGAGCCATAGTCACTGGTATCACAGGGGTTCAGAGCAACTAGAGCTCATGGGGCTGCAGGGGAGAGCAGAGATCTCTGCAGGAAACCACCTCTCTCTTCCTGGGCCCTTTGCCATATGGAACTAGCTCAACCCAGCATTATTTCCCCCCACAAACTCTCAGAGTTCCCTGTGGAGAATGATGCTGCAGGAATATATTGCCACTGGGGGTTCAGGAAGTAAATGTGTTATGTGCACAGTATCTCTGCATGCTCCAGCACTTTCCTTCAGATGATGAGGAGAGCAGAGACAGAAAGGCAGGGCTGAGAACAGACAAACTTCACAGATTTCTCAGTCCCACTGCAACAACCAGCATCTATTTCTGTTACCCTTTGCCACCACAAACACTTGGATTTGCAATGTATCCATTTGCTCATTAGGCTTGGCAAGTGTCATGTTTGCTTTATATGGAGAGTAGAGTGAATTTCTGTATTCAAAGAGAGATATTAAGTACACAGAGCTCAGAGCAAGCAGCAGTGCCCCAGGGAATGCACTGAATGCCTGGTGTAGATTAGTGGCATTTCTAACCTTGTTCTGCCATCTCCTGAGGCTCACTGATAACAATTAACCTGTCATGTCTCAATAGACAAACTGCATTTAGCCAAAGTTTAATCATCATTATTGGGCTGCAGCACAGCCTGAAAAAAACAATCTTTCCAAGTGTAATGTCTGTGTAATTCATGTAAGCATCTGAAGGAAGGGCTGTGTTGTAGCAGTAGTCTCTCTTTAACCACACTTCACTTGACCTCATCTCCAGCTGTTGTACCAGAGCATCTCCAAGCCCGTGCTGTGCAGTGCCCCTCAGGGCAGGCAGCAGGAGGGGATCTTACTCTAATCCAGTACCCGTGTGTTTGGCAGATAACACATTACCATTTTTATACATCTGCTTATACCCCCACTCTAGTTTCATGCCTTATGGATGCACTGACACATGTACCATCACATTAGAAATTATTTTTCCCATTCCTAAGGAAGATGTTGAGCACCTGAGTTGCCCTTCAAAGCCTGCAGAAGTTTAATGAAGTGGTTGTAGAAATTCAGTCCCTCCAGCTCCAGCACCCTTCCCAGAACAATGCCAGACCACGTCCCCTCTCTGACCCTGGCTGAGCATCTGGTGGGTGTAACTGCATTAGAGGCAAGCAGGCTGAGTGCAATTCCCAGCCTGTCAGTGGAAATTAAATCAGTCAGGACACAGGAAAGAACAGGAGGGTAACTCTCAGCCCTGAGCCAACAATTGCTCACAGAGCTTTGTGCCAGCTGCTGTACTGGAGCCTGGTGTGCACGTGCACCCATGTGGAGAGGTGACAGCAGAGTGCCAGCTGCAGCCCTGCCAGCACAGCAGGAGTCTAGAACAAGGCCCCTAAGCCAAAGGCATGGGTCAGTCCCTGTGGGGTTCCTAGGGAAGCTGGGATGGGGATCAGGGGATGCTCAGCTGAGCAGGAGGCTGGGATCCCTTCTCCCCTTGGCACAGGAGAATTGCCACATGCTGGCAGTGCATCCCTGGGGAGTTCAGCTGGTTCAGGGACTGTGAGCAAAGTCCCAGTGCAGCTGTTGGCCCACAGTGCAACGTTTTAAGGAATAAATCAGGGCATTCCCTGACAGCTTCACTGGGTGTTTACCTGTCAAATCCCTTAATGCACACATGCACCCTGGCTGGAGGGCTGAGGGATGGGAATGCAGGTGTCTGTCAGTAACTGGAAAATACAATAGAGAAGGCAAAAGTCCCAGCCTTCAGCAGCTGGCATTTGCCATTCTGCTTCAGCAGAGGAAGAGGTTCTGTTCCAAGTCATGGCACTAAAGAACATGTACAAAAATAACCCAGGAAGGCAGCAACCATGTTTTTCCTTCTTTTCCTGATGAGTTAGTGCAGGGGCAGGAGGGAACTCCTTGCATTGGAAGCTCCCAAACTCAAACCTCCAGTAGCAGGACTGCAAGGAAGTAAGATGGACTATGGGGAAGTAGCCAAAGTTCCCTGTCCTGACATCTCCCAACTAGAGCACTGGAGATCATGGAGTCAGTGTGCTACTGCAGGAGGAGCAGGAAGCACCCTGAGGATGGGACAAGGTGCCAGTTACTGACCTTTCCACATCAGGGTATCAGATAGTCCAGAGGCAGTTTGGAGAAGCATGGCAACAAGGTAATAGAAATTTAGCACTGTCCTGTAACATAAGGAGTTGGCAGTGTAGGGGTCCCTGCAACAGAGCATTGCCATCACCCCTGCCACAGCCCTAGAAAATGAACCCCTCTGCTGAGTTTCACTTGTTCCTGGGTAGGCAGTGAAATTGTAGCCCTGCTCTGGGCAGGAACATGCTGGCTGGGCTGGGGCTCTTCCTGGCAGTGCAGAACTCCTCCTGGGGAGCAGAGGCATCTCAAGCCTTCTCACCATTCCTCTTTCATTCTGTCTTCTCTTCATCTCCTCCTTTGCATACACGACCCTGCTCCACTGCCATCTTTATTCTTTTCCCATCCTCCTCTGCCCTCCTCCTTTTCTCATGTTCTGCTGTGTTGCAGGCAGTCTAAGTTGTCCCTTTGCTTTCAGGAATATGACCCCTGGAAATCCTCAGACAGGATCTGCAGGCAGCTGATTTACCACCTAACCCCGCACTCGAAATGGCACCGGCACGGGATGCCCCGCAGGAAGTCCCAAGTGTGGTAAGAACCTGGCAGGGACCGTGTGGATGGGCACAGAGGGGTTCTGCCAGGCACCATCCCAGCCTGCACTCCCCTCCTCAGAGAGAGGCAGGACTGAAAACAGGGCACAGCAGCTGCAGTGCAGCCTCTTCCAAAACCCAGCCCCAGCACCCCTCTCTTTGGTCTGTTTTGCCATTTGCTCCCTCCTGTGTGGTGTTACAGTTCCTCACCCTCTCCAAAGTGCACTGAAATCCATCCCCCCGAGTGCACAGCACAGCCAGCCCTCCTGCAGGGCTTGCAGGGTGTTTGGCCCCAGGAGCATGGCCAGGACTACCTGCAAAAACACCCATGTGCCAAACGGAGCTGTTCCCAGCTCTGCATCACACCCTGTCCTAGTTCCCTGGCAGTGGGAAAAGTTCCCATTACAAGGCACTACCACCAGCTGCTCCCCCATTCAGCAGGAACCACTCTGGGCTGGCTGGCAGAGAGGTGAGCATCCTTCTCACTTCCCACTTCTCTGCCAGCACCTGGAGAGGGCCCTGGGATGGTGCAAGTGCACAAAAAACCCAACTCAGAGCACACTGGTCACTGACAGCTACTGGATGGCAGTAGCTTTTCACTACTTGAAGCATATTCAGGCACCCACACTTGTTCACTCCTTGACACTTGCTGGTTTTTTACCCAGATAAAGAGCAATCCCCATGTCTTTTAAATTCACCCCTCCCCTCATCATTTTCTTGGAGCAGACCCTGTTCCTGTGACACAGATCACTGCTGAAGAAAAGACAGAGAAGTGACTAAGAAATGAGCTCATGTCAGCCCCATTAGCTTCACAGAAATAAATGCAGGATCGGATAAAAAGAAATGCAAAATCAGCAGCACTCTGAGAATGGCCTTGGGCTTTTCTGATGCTTTCAGTCTTTGATGTGCATGCCAACAACTTAAAATCCCCATGGGAATTGATATTTCCATCATACCTTTCATTCTGACTCAGAGGCCGGTTCCCAGTGCATCTTAAGGAATAAAATCCCTAATACCATGATTTCCAGGCCATCTGCCTCTTGCACCTGTAGCCCCACTTTGCCACCAAAGCCAAGCACTGCCAGTGCTCTCACACCCAGCACCCCACAGGGCAGGACTGTTTGTGCTGCTTTGCAGGTAGCAACCACAGCACAGAACAAGACTGAGGTTTCAGAGCTGAGTCCTTTTCCAGACCCACTCAATGGCATTTTCCCTATAGGATCCTGCAGAATACTAGAGATGCAGGATATAGATGGCAGTTCTGACCTCATCCCTGTTCCCTCCCAAGGTAAGTTTAAAAATAAGAAGTTCAGGACTCCAAACTCCTGCTTGCAGGCAAACCTCTTCTCCAGCTGGACTTCAGGATGAAGAGTCAAACTGGAAGGGTTCCCTGTGATTGCACAGCCTGGGGACAGCAGAGGACTGCAAACTGCTGCAAACCCATCACTGAGTAACAACAGAAAGGAGGTTTGTGGCCAGAGGAAGAGCTCTGGGTCCAGTGAGCACCCCACACAGAGGGGTCAGGCCCCAAGTATTGGCCAGGTACAGAACATCTGTGAGCATAAGCAGGGAGAGGGCAACAAGGCAATATGCAATGGAGGGAAATACATGTCTAAAACGGGCTGCCCTGCCTGGCTACCACACCCAGTTACAATGTGTTACATAAGGCACAAATTAATTTGGATTAAATATTTAACAGCAGAGCTCCCTCTTTTAAGTGTGGAGATGAAATGGTTTGCAGTTTGCAGCAAAAGACGCCTGCAGAGTTGGCATCTGAGGCTGCAAGAAAATGGGTGTTGCCAGCAGCAGGAAGGCAAGAAATAGCTACTTCATTTGGAGGTACCAGGGCCTAAGTTTGTTTAGGCAGGCTGTTTTTACATGATCCAAATTCTCCACTTCCCTGTGTCTGCTAGTGGGAGTATTTTACTATAGTGTCTGTCTCAAACCCTGTGCCCTTGGCTTGCACCTTTCCTGCTACTGAGGTCCTGGAAAGAGCATGGCTGTAGTAGCAATACTTTGAAGGAATTTCTAAAATCTTGTGGGGCTTAAGGACAGCAGGAAGGAATCTGTGCATGGAGACCACATTCAGAAGCCAAATTCTCCTCTTGCTTTTGCAGCCTCTTGGGTTTTGGCATCTGGCTTTCACAGAGCTGATGCTGGACTCCCTTGTTCTCTGAAATGCAATTTCTGCTTTCTGGCAGCATGTTGGATGGGTCCAGGAGATAATTAGTAAGCCCAGCCATAGAGAGAGCTTGGAGCATCTGCCAGGTTTTAATTACATTTGGGCTGTTACAGAGATGTGGTATGGGAGATGGAGAGGAGCTGCAATACTGGAGTCGGATCACACACCAGGTGTTTGTCCCCACTGCCAAACCAGTGGGTCACAAACAAACTGACAGTAATTACATCCCCAGCTACTCTCAGTGGGACCCACATCCAGCAGGTACAAACCTGAGCCACCCATGAGCTGGTAAAGCAAAAAGGATGAGAAACATTTCTTCAAGCACTGCTGTTCCAGCACACAGGCAGAGCCCATACAGAAATGTGCAGGCAGAAATCTCTTTGTGGGTCCATGGACTCAATGCAACAGCAGCTGGAGGGAGCAGGAGACATCCAGCCCAGGCTCTGGTTTCTGTGCTTGACTAAACTGCTGAAGGTGAAACTGGGAGGCAACTTGCCCTCTGCATCCATGCCTTGGATGGGTTCCTTAGAGTCGCTGTATGCCTTGTACAAGGAAGGGTTGCAGTCCCCAGCTGTGCAGCCACCCAAAGAGACTATTTCAGCTGCCCAGGTGATACTCAGACAAGTTTGCCACACTGAAAGGAAGGGGCTCCTTTCCTGCAAAATCCTGTCTCAGGTTTGCAGCCAACAGCCTGCACCCCACTGGCTCTGCCCTACTTGGGTTGGCTGCCTAACCAAACTAGGAAGATGAGCTCTTGCAGATTTACTTTGGGGGTTTTGAAATTAAGAGCTCAAAAGCTGGAGGATAAGATTTTTGCAGCAAGGACTAGCATAACTACTGCACAATTTTCAGTCCTTTATATCCTAGAGGGAATTTAGTTTTAGCACCATTTTACAGTTGTATAGATCACTCCCACTTAACAAGCAGAATACATTCTAGAGTGTTGTATAACTCCAGCTTCACTTTCTCATTAAATTGATGTTTAGTGTGTAAAGAGTAATGGATTAAGAAATGCTCCTTTATACAGATATAGACCTTTTAGGCTATCAGTGCTACTTCTGTGGCATTTTGACAGATGCAGAACATTTAGATGTTATTAATTCTTGTTCTCAGAATTCTTGGGGCCTCCTGCCCTGCTGAATTCAAGAAAACTGTCACCATCTGCTGCCAGAACAGGGTGGGACCCAGAGGGTGGGTAATTTTTTGAGGGCCAGACACACTGGGCTGCAGAGAGCAGAGAGGGAGAAGGGTATCAGGTGAAGACAGCCTTTGTCTGGAGAGCTGGATCACAGTCTGCTACTGTGATCAGGAAGCTCTGGATTACAAATGAACTGTCTTGGCAAGGCTGTGTCAGGGAACTTTAATGTATCTTCCACTTGCATCATCCCCAGAGCTGGCTACTTCAGTGTAACTACTTCCTTTCCTGAGTGCAAAGGATCAAACCTGAATCCCCAAGGCAGGCAGGCAGTAGACACAGCTTTATAATTGTGACACAAAGCCCCCCAGATTTTTCACACAGTGGCTGGTTCTGGAAGAGCAAAGGCAGTTGTGTGTATGGAGTTAACTCCCAAACCACATGCATATGGCCTTTCCTTTTCACAAATCTCACCACAGCTTTATTTTGCTCATCTGAGTGAATTTCATCATGGCTAATCCAAAGTGGGTGGAGAGCAGAGTATCCCTTCTGGGCTTATTGCTCCCTTTCTGTTATTGATGTGCATTAGCCAGACATTGCAGCATTAGATGCACTTTTAAAATGCAGTGAAATCACTTTTGTCTAGAGGACTTCAAGGAAACAGCTCTAAAGGGCTTCAGGTCTTTTTTTTTTTCCTTTAAAACATCACCCAGCCCTGAGGCTGACAGTTCTGGCAGATGAGATCCCAGCCTTCACATGGCATGAGGAGAATATTAACTACCAGGCCATGTCACCCTTATGCAACAGAGTAAACAGGCACCATCATTCCTGCTTTAGTGAGAGGAAGCCAAGCCAGTTAACTAAAGCCACATGGTAAACATCATATGGGAGTACAGGAACTGCCCCACACACTGTTTCCAAGAAGCTGCTGCTCACAGAGATGTCAGATGGACAGACATGAGCTGGTGGATGAGTCGTGGACGGAGGCAGGAATTGTGCCCTCATCTTACAGTGCAGAGCATCCCCAACACTACCCCTGAGCAGCATCAAGAGGCTCGTGTGTTTGGAAAGGCTGCAGGAGGAGGCAGAAAGGGGCACCCAGCAGCTTGCCACTGCCCTGTCAGAGTCAGGAGTAAAAAGGCCAAGACTGGTAGGCAAGAGAAGCAGGACACTGGTGGAGAGACAGTGAGTGAAACAACAGAGGCAGGGTGGCCAGTGGTAGTTAAGAGCAATCAGCAGAGACCTTGTGCCTTTGTGACTCTTACCCAGCTGAAGGTCTGACAAGGACATGGATCAATACATGATATTTACAGCAAGGACGCAGCATCATTCCCTGCTTTGCTAGGAAAGGCCTAAAGAATGAAGGGAAACAACCTGAGGCCTTGGACAGATTAAGCAGCAGCAGGAGGAAGGCCAAGGGTTCACAGCTCTCTTGAACACACCTTCAAGGACAAAGCAACAGCAGAGGCAGGAGGAGAGAGGCACTCAGCTGCATCAACAACTACAGATTTCCATGTCCCACCCCAGCTGCAGAGGAGTGAGACAGGAGAAAGGCCACCTTTGCCTCCTCTCCACAGCTGGTCAAAAGAGCTTGGGCACAAGGACGGAGATGTGACTAAGAGACTTTCCATGGAAGTGACCTATTTGTGCACTGCCTCCATCTTCACAGCAGGGCCAGCCCCAGCCTCAGATCAGCTGGGGCTGGCTTAGTCTAGGTCAGTACTTTTGAGGCTCCTCTTTCTCTTTTCATGTTGCATTAGAGGCAGCTAAAGCCAACCCTGCACAGCAGCACCCTGTGCCGCTGGGGAAGCAAAACAAGCAGATTATGCTAAGTAGGCAATTAAAAAGCTCAGAATCCATCCCTTAAATCACTGCTCAAAGCAGGGAAGCCATCCAGGCATGCCTGAGGTTCTGTGCAAGAAAGAGCAGCTGAGAGATACCTGACTCATGGCTAATTAGCCACTACTGGCAGTGCCTGTTAACGACAGAGGGGATACGCAGTAATGGGAATTTTTGGCATCAGCAAAGTTTTATATTTGGAGACAAATTTAATGTAAAAATAAAAGACAGAGAAGTAGAAAGCTGGTAATTCCCCAGAGAAACAGGCATGAAGTAGTGAGCACCCCTCATTAGCAAAATTCTGTCTGACTCTTACTGTCTCCTCCCAGCCTTTCTCCATAGCATGGAGACAAGGAAATGAGCTGAGACTCCAGGAACTTCAGTGTTCTTGGGATGAATGAACTCCCTCAACCCCACAAAGCTACCAAGAGGCAGACACCACTGTGACTGCTACAAGTGCCAACAGGGCAACCAACACTTGTGAGCCACTATATCCCTTTCCTGCAGCCACCAAAGAATTTAGCTGATGAGCAAGAAATTGATGGGAGTCAGTGCTAATAAAATAAACTAACATTCTGAGCCTGCAGCTTCATGGACTCGAAGAAGGACCTGGAAGATGGCCTAAGGGTTAGTTCTCTTGGGACAGGTCCTGGAGACAAACAACTTGCAATTAATTTCAGTTCTCCTAATTGTCCCATTTCCAGACAGCTCTGTATTTGCTTATGCTAGCTGAGTTCCCAGGAGGCTGGAACAGTGGCTGAGGGTTAGTGGAAAGAGGAAGATTTTTATCCCAAAATAAAGCCTGGGGAGGCACAAGATGGTTTCACCTCTTTCCCACCCCACATTTCTCACTGAGAGGGTTTTTTTTCAGACACCCACAGGTCCCTCAGGCCCCTACTCTGTCTGGACTGATCCTGGGTGGATCTCCCATTGTCAGGCTCAAAGTGCAGCCTAGGGACTGCTGGTAATGCCTGCTGAAGAGTAGAGCTGGCACCCAAGGAAGGGATAAGTGGCAGTGAGGGTGGAAGGAAGACTCCCTCCTCATCCATAGGAGAAAGGCCAGACCCCAAGAAGGGAGTTGGGAACAATGCAAAGTAAAACCTTTCACATGAGAAACAAGGAGAGGTACCTCAAAGAGCTCCCATCCCTCAGCAGGGCTGGACAAGGGTTGCAAGCAGGGTGCTGATCCCTCATAAACAGGACTCTGGGCCAGCACCCTTCCTCACTGGATGCTGTATCCCCTGGCAGGCAGTAGGGGATGGGCTGCTGATTGCCCTTGTTTCTTGCTCAATGTTCCCAAGAATTTCTCACTTGCAGCCATTTCTCAGCATCTGAGGGAGTGGAGGGTGTTTCCTCTCCGAGCTTGCTGCAGATAACACAAACACAGACTTCTGCCCTGCATCCAGGGTCCAGACCCTTGTTAGATACAAATCCTCATGATTACAAATGTGCCCTGAGCACCAGTTGCAGAAGCAGTGGGTTAATCCAGCCCCAGTGCTCTGCAGCCTCTGTCCACAAGTCCCACAGGCATCAAGAACCACGTTGCTAAGTAGCTGTTGTATTTCACACAAAGGAAAAAAAGCCTTCTGCACCTGAAGCAATCTTAAAGCCTGTTTCAAGTGCAGAAATTAGGGGATAATAGATGACCCATTTTCCTAGAAATAAACCTAGTATTTTCTCAGCTGCTGCACAAGTGACTGAGAGCTTGGTGCCCTATGTACCATGTCCATCTTCCCCCCAAGAAACAGAGCTTAACAGAGCTCCAGAAAAATACCAAGTGTCAGATAATTTGGACTAAAGCATCTACCCACCTCTCCTTGACCCATTTCTGACTGCAGACACGTTTACCTCTAAAGCAGTAGAGAGAGTGGGCAGCTATTCTATGCCTTGCCCTAGAGATGGGATTTAGCTGTGCCTCTTGGAGCTTCACAGAAACACCAGGGAGGCGAGGAGGAGGCTGCCAAGGTTCACAGCATGCGTGGGGTGTTGTATCTCATGCTTCAGCACTTACCAGAGAGCTGAGGGCCTGGCTGCAGCATAGGGCTGTGTCCACCAGGATGAGGCTCCTACAGACACATCCCTACAAGAGGCAATTTAATAGGCAAGAAAACAGCTTAAACACAGGAGGGAGTCCCCAGTTCTGAGACAGGAGGCCCAGAGTCACCCTGGCAGGTACAGCAATGAGGGCAAAAGGAAGCAGCAAAAAACACAGGAAAGGAAAGAAAAACAAGCCAGCAAAGAAGGGAGGGCGGGCTCTGGCACAGGACAGGAGGGTTTAAGCACATTCAGCCAGGAGCAGTCCAGTCTGGAGAATCAATTATGGGAAGATAATTTGTCTGCTTGATTAAAGCCTCCTTGGGGTATTGGCTCAGTGCTGGAGAGAGCAGCAGAAGGTACCTGTCCTGGTGAGAGCATGATCTGTGACTTATTACTGCAGTCTGCACACGGCAGGCACAGGAGGGGAGGCTTAATGGGCAGAGACAGACAAACACATTGCTTTTGTCTTTCAGACATTTCCCTTCAGTCATCACTGTCTGCACTCAGAGCCAAGTCGCTCCAAAGGGGACCCCAAGAGCCTTTCAAACTTGCCCCCTGTTCTGAAAGCTGCTGCTGCAGACGCGACAGGACAGACGGCACCTGAATGCTGAGGGCGGGCAGCGGGAGCAGTGCTGGCTCAGACGTGCCCTCCAGTGGTCCCCACTCCAGCCTGGCTCCCATCCCCAGTCCAAGCCAGGCTCCTGCCCTGCAGCTTTATAAAAAGGAAGGTCTGAGGAGGCTTTGCACAGACTGAGATATGGCTTGGGGCTGGGGAAGGTGCCCCTATGCTCACATGTCCTTTCTGTGTCCCCCACCCACCCAGGGTCTGCCATAGCTGGACAGTGCTGGGGAAGAGAATTTCCAGGAGCCACAGGCTGCGTTCATACAAAACAGGCACTGAAGTAGTTACAGGCTTGTTTCTATGCTCGTTTATCCTGTATTCCCCACACTCCCAAGAAAGCTCATTCTAAACCCCTACAGGCCAGAGGAGGCTGCTGTATCGCTTGTAGCAGCCCCTTGTGGATACAGGGGACAGTTTCCCTGTGCACTCAGGTTCACACTCCATTTCATTTCTCCCTGTTTCACCTGACCCATATGAATGCACACCTGCACTGAGCATTGGATGCTCTGTTCTGCTAGAAAAAATACTCCAGATCAAACACCCAGATACAGTACCTAGCATGGCTAAAAGGATAACTCTTGTGCTGGGGGAAACCTGAGATGTTTCCAGCTTCGAGGCTGGTCCCTGATAAATTTCATACAAGATGAACCCTCTTTTGTGGCAGACTGTGCTACACCACTGCTAGAGACTGGTGACAAACTATACCAAAACACACACATGCTGTTTTTCAAGACAGTTGTAGAAATATAGCTCCCAGACAGCCTGGGCTGATCTCAAGCATCCTGTGGATTAGCAAGAAAAGGGAGACTTGCTCAGTGCCACCCAGACCACAGCATGCACACCACTGCTGCTGCAGCAGGTAAAGGAACTGCACTGCTGCTACAAGCAATGTGGTGAATTCATTCTTCACAGTCCCATCTCTGAGGCCCAGATAGTGAAGGGATATCAAGTATCAATCTTCAAGGCCCTTGGGTGACTTCCTTCCTGTGCTCAGACCAATTCCCCAGTACATCAGTCCCTGCTGTTTGACTCTACAGACAAGCACTGCTCCCCTTACCCCTCCTGTGATCCACCGGGGTGTAGTGTGGGTCATCTGATTTGTAAATATTAAGTAAGTAATACATTTTACTTACAATACTTTAGAAGTATAGAAGTTAATTCATGCTGTTATTAGCTCTCTGATATAAGAGCTTGTTAGTCCAAATGCATACTTGCAGATATGGTTTCAGCCTTGCACAGTGAATTCCCATGGGAAATACAAGGACACAGAAATAGCCTGAGCAAAGTATTGCTAAACCCAGAGCAGGAATTTGTGGGCTTAAGAATTGACAGGGCAGGCCATAAGGTCTTTCTGCCTCATGCTCCTACAAGGAAGTGCAGCTGCAGGTTTGTGCCAGTGTTGAATGTGTCCACAAAGGGCTGTTGCCTGCACCGGTGCACATTTACTCCCTTGTGTCAACACATGCTTATAGGGGATTATTAAGGGCTGAAATTTCTGGGATGCCATGAACTGCATATGTAAAGCAAAGCTACAGAGGCAGTGCCACATCCTCTGCACAGCTCCAGCAGAGCCTGGCAATACTGAGGCTTGTAGGGACATTCTCACCTGCCACGGGAGCTCCTGCGGTGCTGTAGCCTCCTCCGAGGAAATTGCATGTCCCCATGTACCCATTGCTTTCAGGGACTGGCTGTGCCACAGGTGTGCAGGACACTACAGAGAGCCAGATAGGAAGAGTGGGGACCTTCGAAGTGGTGGTTAATGCTTAACCCACCCTGATCCTCCCAAACTTAATAAGGACTTACAAGACCCCCTAAGCACGTGACTGGGGGGTCCTACTAGGGCTCCCATGTCTTTAAGGCATGATGTGTCTGAAAGAGCAGCAAGATTAACACAATTTACTCTAAGGGATTAGGTTCTCCTATGTTACACCAACGCACGTTTCTGCTCAATGTTGCAATGTATTCCCCAGCAGCTCCTGTAGCCCCACAGTTCCCACTCCTCACAGCACTTTTACAAACCCACAGTCCATTGTTAAGCTCCACACCCCACTCCCTTTGCTTACCCAGCAGCCTCACAACACATCTTTCCTACCTCCTCCTCACTCCCTTGGCCAGGCAAACAGTAAAAGAAATGGCTGAAGCCATGTCTCAGCACCCTTATGCCCTCCCCGCCTCCTCATAGCTGCAGCAGATCCCAGATGATCTGCTGACCACAGAGACCCAAATAGGCAGTCACTGGTGCTGCTTACTGACTAAGTGCTGCTTGTGGAGGCTTTTAAAGGGACACGCAGTAAATCCATTCCTGGAGTGCAGTTTGCTTATCTATTGTATTTTCCTCATGAAACATCCGTTTCTCAGATGTTTAACACTGCTCTCCTCTGCAGCACAGACCTTGGCATTCACCTGGGGAGGCAGCTCACAAACAGCCCCCACACATTGTGAACCAGTGCTCTTGGAAAGTTTGCTTGCCTTGGTTATTTTTGCTTTCTATGCATGAGCGCCTGTATGGGCACATACAGACAAACCCTTTGGCATTTGCTAGTGGGAGACACTTTAGCAACCTGTGTTGAGCCAGTTCTGGCAAAATTTATGTGAAAGTGCTGAGAATACACAGCAAAGCCCCAGGATGGTCTGCCCTGAGGTATGGGGCAAATGCTTGTTTCCCCAGTGAGCTCTATTAACCCTTTCCTTAACATTCTAGCCCATATTGTTAATGAGTTCTCCCTGTCCCAAGTGCTTTCTCACTTGGGTGAGAGGGATGGGAGTGCTCCCCTTAATGATCTCTCTGCCTCCCTTTCTCCACCATCAGCCTGAAGACCAGCCTGCAGAAGAAGGTGAGCCAGGACTCCATGGATTTGTCTGGGATCCCCCTGAGCATGCGGGATGTCCACCGCATGGCCTACTACCTGCAGAACAACGGGGACCACCTCACCTCGGTGGACCTGAGCTTCACGGAGCTCAACGATGACATGGTGCGCCTGCTGCTGCCCTTCCTCTGGGCGCTCCCCAAACTCACCCACCTGTCCCTCAACGGCAACCGGCTGACGCGGGCAACCATGAAGGAGCTGACTGACACCATGAAGGACATGAACAAGTTCCCTTGCCTGGCCTGGGTTGACCTCGGCAACAACGTGGACGTCTCCTCCATGCCGCAGCCGCTGCTCGTGGGCCTGCGCAAGCGCCTCAGCCAGCAGACCACGCTGCCGACCATCTATGAGGCGCTTGACTGCGACTCTGAGATCGCCGGCGGGCACGAGGGCAGCCAGCCAGAGGATGAAGCAGCCGGAAGCACCCCGCCACGTGCTCTTTCTCAGCAGGGCTGCGAGAGGTGACTGAACAACGGGCCGGCGCTGGCACGCTGAAGCAACCCCAAGGAGAAGTTTTGAGTATGAACATCAAGCAGAGGGCCAGCTTGACCGGCTTCCCTTGGTTCTTTTCTCTCGCCTTCCCTGACATCTTCCCCCCCACCTGCTGTAAGACAAAAGCCTGTCGTCCCCCCACAACGTGCTCCGCTCCCTCCCCTCGCTGCCAAACCCATTGCCCACGTTCCAGAGAGGAACCAGTGACTTACAGTGAACCTGGTCCCCAGGCAGGGTCTCACTGGAAGACGGGAAAAGACCTGTCGGAGTCAAGAATATCCTCCAGCAGCCATTGGGTTGAGGGAAAGGGATTGGGGGGAACCTAAAACAGAAACAGGCTTGTAGTTTACTTCCTTTCTTCCTTTTCCTATTCACCTTGGAAACCTTGGGACCTGCAGCCTTGAGTGTGAAAGGAGGTAGCCCAAGAGCCTAGTGCTGTGGAGCTTAGTGGAAGGGCTCAGAAGCCAGAGCTGGAGCCCAGCAGTGTGTCTCCCTCTTGTGTCTGGCTCCTTTTGTTTTGTTTTTTTCCTATTGTGTGTTTTGTATGAACGTCTGAACAAAGGGACCTGGTCAGAGACCATTGGATCACATAGGCTGGGGCGGACACATGGCGTGGAACTGCAGCATCAGGATATTTGCTGTGTGACCGGGGTGAGAGGGAGGGGAAGGAGGTATGTGTTGGTGGGAGCATGGGGGATGGGATGAGTTGGGATGGGACTGGGAGGAGGGGGGAGGAGAGGGAAGGGGAACGGTCTTGTGGATTAGTAGGATTGGTTTCAAAAACTGTGCTTTTGTACTAAAATTACAAGTTCCAAGGTACTACAATTGCAAGTTCCAAGTGAAACTGAGGAAAAGCTGACAGCTCAGCACCTAACTGTGGAACTAGAGGAGCAAGCAGTGAATGTGCCAGAGGTGGGCACTTCCCAATGGGAAGCACAAAGCTTTGGCTCCTCGTGGCACGTTGCACACCTCGTAACACAGACACGACGTGAGCAGCTGCATCGCCATTTCCAATGCTGTCCAAAAGCCAAGCCACTGATGCAGAATTTCCAGTGTTTTCCACATTGCTCATGCTCTATGTAAACATAATAAAGAGTTCTCTTGGACATGAGCGTGAAGCACTTCAGAGTCTGAGTATCTGGAATATGGAGCAGAGCCCTCCTGCAGTGCCTGAGGGGCAGGATCAAGTACCATTCACATTCATTCCTTTAAGGAGAGAGAAACATGGGTGTTCACTTGTGGTAGGCTGCCATCCTTTGTGTTGCAAGGGGCTGGTAGAAATAAACTGGTGAGATTTAGCTGATAGGTCAAATCCTCTCAATTATCTATCCCCACAGGAATTCAGAGTAGATGAGTATTTGAAAGAGTTAAAAGTAAATGAAATGAGACATATTTAAAAAACCTATAAAAATCCTCATCCTTCTAAATTAACAATGGTAACTTTGCCTTCCTCTGCTGATTGTTTCTGTCAGTCTCAGAGCAACACATATAAGCAACATTTATATAAGAAAACAACCCAAATTCACATGGAATAGATACACCTTTCATGCTCTTTACTAATTTTACAAGACTTTGCAAGAAGTAAATTGGTGGTATTTTTCAAGTGACCTATTCCCTTTGGACCAAGAGTGTAAGGACACTGGAAAGTGTTGGTGTCTCTGATCAACCATCAAAAGCCCCATATAAAACCAGTTCCCTGAGGAAGAAAGGTGGGATTAGACACTGCTGAACATTACAATCTGGCACTGCAAATGCTGGACCCTGTCCTGTCTGCACTCCAGTCACAGGTGCAGCACCTCAGAACCTTCACATTAACCTGCACAAAGGTCACCACCTGCTCTCTTCTCACAACTCATTTTTCCCTTTTCAGTGTAGTATCTTAAAGATTCATGAAATTGTTTCACTTGGAAGAGACCTTTGAGGTAGTTGATTCCATTAACCCTGCACTGCCAAGCCCACTTCTAAACCAGGTCCCTGAGTGCCTCTTTTACAGAATTCCAGGGCTGGTGACTCAACCACTGCCCTGGGCACCCCATTCAATACTTGACAACCCAGTCCTGATGGCCACACTATGGCATATAGAAGCCAGGATGCCACTGGCCTTTTCCACTCAGCAGCTTTCCAGCTGCTCTTCCCCAGGCCTGGAGTCCTGTTTGGGGTTGTTGTGACCCAGGTGCAGAACTGGAACATGGGACTTCACACGATTGTCCTTGGACCATCAAATCCAGCCTGTCCAAACCCTTCTGCAGAGTCTTACCCTCCAGCAGATCAACATTCCCACCCAGCTCGTTGTCATCTGTGAATTCAGCTGAGGATGCCCTCAATCCTCAATAAAGACATTAAACAGAACTGGCCCCAATACTGAGCCCTGGGGAACCCCACTAGTGACCAGCCCCAGATGGCTGCAACTCCATTTATCACCACTCTCCAGGCTCAGCCCTTCAGCCTTTCCTTCCCTGCTACAGAAGAGATGGTATTATTTTTTTCTTTTCCTTCCAAAATACCTTTCAGCAAAAATGAAAAGTATTTCAAATGTCAGCAAGATCTGCTTAAACTCTCACAGTCTAAGCAGAGCAGCACTCTGCTCTGTGCCAAGAAGAAAACTCGGGCTCAGTGCATTTAAATGAAGGCTTGGAGCTGCCTGGTGAGCCAGTGCACATCTACAAAGAGGGAGCAGTGCTGCTGAACATTTGGTCTTTGGCTCTGACCACTGTCCCCCTAGGGCTCTGCATCCAGGCATCTTCACAGCCTTTCCATAACAGCAGCACCCCTCTAAAATGAGGTGAGACCCTCAGTGTGTAGTGCACCCCTACACAGCTCTTCCCTGCAGAGCCCCTGGCTCAGCCCCAGCCTGTTTCCAGCCCTGCTAAAAGCTGTGCTGTCAGTCTGAGCTCTGCTACCCAGCAGGACAGGGATAAGACATTCAGCCCCTTGCAGAGGAATTCTGTGCCAATCACTGGTGATGCCACCTGCTAGTTGGCAAGTCCAGGATCTGGAGATAAAGCAGGAAACACACTGGTTCAGCTGAGCAGCTGTGGCATGCATGTTTATTCCTCTATGTGCACTTGGTTGCTTTGCTACAGAAAGCTCCCCATGGAGAACTGGTTGTGAATAAATATGTGAAAATGCTAATTACGAAGTCCTGCCACTGCTTCTTGGATGAACTTTGATGGGCTGTAACTTGGCAGAAACGATCCCAGCACACCCAGCTACTCCCTGCCAGCTCCTGATCACACCCATTGGTGAGGGGCTCTGGGCAGCACAAAGCTGGGAAATGCTCCTGAGCCCCCTACAGATGAGGTGCATGCTCAAGGAGCAGACCTGGAGGCCCCAAATCTGCAATTTTCATAAAAGCTGAGTTCACCAACAAGAGAGGATGACACAATTGAAATGAGCTTTTCCTTGCATTGAATGAGAACACTCAGGGCTCTCAAAGGGTATTAAAGGGATGAGCTGCAGGTCTCCTCACAGATAGACAGAGGGACCAGTTTAGTTATGATGCTAAATCAGGGCACACTTGCCCTGCAGTGAGCCTGTCTCCTATCAGGTAACACAGCAGGACTGAATACTCTCTTCAGGAGGTACTTGCTGGTGCAGGGCTGTAATCTCAGGTACTTAGAGCAGCACTCAGTACCAAGACTCAGACACCATTTTCAGTTTGCCAGCCTCCCTCTCCCTGCAGGCTGCAGATGGTCAGCCTGGGATGGGACCTGTGTCATGCAGCAGGAAGGAAGCTGAAGCTGCAGCTGCACAGATGACAGCACAGCCCCTTCCCCACCCTGAGCTCCCACCTGGTGATCAGTCTCACCACAGCTCTCCAGGAGACATTTCAGCACACCTTTCAGAGCTCACCAGGTGTAAAGCATCTCCCTTGAAGATGCTGGTGAACATTTCCAGCTGGGGCTCCCCGGGGCTCAGGCAGCAGCAGAGAGCTCCAGCAGCTCCAGCCTGCAGAGCCCAGCCACAAGTGGAGATAAGGAGCAACACCACAGCTAATGAGGCCATTGGTGCCTGAGAGGGAAGAAGGAACAGTTACTCCAATAGAAAAGCAATTGTTCTCCCCCTGCCTAAGAGGATAACACCTTCCTTGCACCTCCATCCTGTATTTTACCTCAGCTTCTGACCAAAACCCCAGGCAAGCATCTTGGCTTGCTCCAGGTAGCAATATGCTGAGCACTGAGTTCAGCACAAGCCTCCCTCACTTCAGTGACTCTGTCTAAATAAGTGGTAATTATTTTGTTGCAGTAAGGATGCAAAAAGCAGCTGGAAGCACAGGCTTGTCTAATCTATTTTTTATTTCACACACTTCAAAACCTGTCAAGGCCCTTTTCTTTTGCACTGCCAATTTATAATTCATTTCTCATCACAAGCACTAGGAAGATAAAGGAGTTTGCACTGTTTGGGGCAGGCTGACAAGCTCCTTAGTGGACAGCTGCTGACAAAGATGTCAAAAATATAAATTGTTTCATCTTAAGAAAACAAACAAGAGAAGATTAAACATTGCCTTTAGAGATTGCTCTGCTCCCTACCAGAGAATGTGATTCAAAGCTTGGAAGAGGCAAAGTGCCTCAATACAAACTCTTACCATGCAGCTCCTGGCAGTGCAGGTGAGAAGCCTCCAAGGGCAGCTGGCAGGAAGCCCAGCCACCCCAGCTGGGGACATTATCCATGGATAAGAGAACCTGCTTGGCAGTTTACTGACCATAAACAGGTGCTCCCAAAATAACTGTTTCAAGGTTGCCAAGAGGCAGTTCACAAACAAAACAGGCTGGAACACTGCTAGCTGAGGCCAGGGCTCCAGAAGGCCATGACTGCATCTTGATCCACTTTGAGACACCAAGTAATTGACTGTGAACCTCTGCAGTTCCTCTCAGATCTGACAGTATCTCTGTTCAGGGATGCTGATTCAAAACCAAACAGCCACAAAATACAATAACCACACAGGAACTCTTCTTCAGCAGAAGAGATCAGAGGAAAGTCAGCTCTTCTTCCATTGACTCCTTTTCCCAAAGCCCAGCACTCCCCCTGCTGCATCCAAATGGCCTCGAAAGCGAGTGAACCTCAATGGCACTGACATTTCCTTCCACAGCAGCATCGGGTTCATTCTGCTTGCATGCAGGGTGTGTCACAGAGGTGGAAGAGAGATGCTTTCTGATCAGCCAGTTCCTCAGCTTCTGGGAGTCCATTCCTCAGCTTCCTCCCAGTCCATTTTTGTGTCAATCTGCTCCACACTGGACACAATGATGGGAAGCACTTGAAAAGCTACCAAAAATGACATGGGCCTTATTCAATCTGTGTAATTCCCCTGAAACATATGGTGTCTCAACAACAAAAACATGGCACAAAAAATGGGAAAAAGACCCTTTCCCAGACTAGCAGAGGCAGCTGCCTTTGAGTCTCCATTTCAGACTTCTGAGCAGAGTTTTGTTCTTTATACCCTGAAATCTTTGAAATGTTTGCAGAGCCTACAGTTTGATGTGTGCACCATTGTCTGAACTCTGCAGCAACTGAAAAACTGAGCAAGTCACAACCCATCCACTCATTTTACCAACAGTTCTTCAGGGTTTTACTTTTTCAGAAACTGCAATTGGAAGAGAGCAAAATGGAGGCCAAAGGAACAGGTTTGATGTGTAACCAGATATTCAGAGACAACAGCACAGAGGGTCTCCAGGTTCCCCTGCCTGGGTCTCAGCCCTGGACTGGCCTATCCCTCAGTCCCACTATGAATTGCAGTGCCACTGGCAGCCCCCTAAGCTCCTGCTAGCACAGGGCCAGGAGCTCCAGAGCTGGGCAAATGCTTGGCTCTCACAAGCAGGACAGCAGGATGCACCCCCAGAGCTCCTTCCCAGGGTATCCAGCTCTGCCAGGGGCTGCAGGGCCAGTAAAAGCCAGGCTCAAATAAGGCCATGGAAATAAAGTGAGATCTCCTACCAGATCCTCTCAACAGCCTCCAGCCAGAAGCTTCAGCATGTCCCATGGTATAAATCTCTGCCTAGGTTTAGGATTAGACTTCATGTATTTGGAGTCAAATTCTGACATGAAAAGGCTCTAATGAGTTCCCTAGAGCTTCATCCACTTTCTCCATGTCAAATTTGGATCATTAACTGGAAAAAAAAAATACAAAGGTTGCAATGAAAAGACAGAACAAAGCCAATGCTAACAAATACCAAGAGAAAAGGAAGAAGAAACATTACCTCTAAGTGCAGCCACTCCTTTCCCCAAAGCACAGCACTTGTGCTGCTGTATGCAAACTGCCCTCAAAAGCAAGATGCAGGCAAATGACACACTGCTGGTTCTGAGGATGCATCTGATGCATCTTTGGTATAGTGTTCTTTTGGCTCTGCTTTGCAAAAAAAGGCTTGTTGTGGAGCTGTTTCAGAGACATGAGACAGAAAGGAGCTCATTTGATCATGAAGCAACAAACAGTACCACCTCTTTTTTAGAGAAAAGTACAATTTTCTGCATGCCAGTTCTGTGTCTCAGCTGGGTATGGTGTCAGGGAAAAAAACCCTATTCACCCTACAGCTTACTCAATATTTTAAGGGAGTGTGAAGATATCAATAAGCATTCTAAAATGCCACCACATGGGCCTATGCATTGCCACAATATCAGCTTCACTGCTTGTCTGCTGAGGGCCATCAGCTGCAGCACTCCAAAACCTCTGGGAGGCTGTGGGCTCCACTCCCTATTAACATTTTAGGCACTGAGGGACAAAATGTAACAAGTTTTGCCTCACAAGCAGTGGTTTGCTCTGGAGTAGATGTACCATCATCTCTCCAGTGAGCTGGAATTAGGGCAAACCCCCAACCACACAACAGATTTTAAGTCCCCAGGCAAGGGAAAATGAAGAACAAATTAAATGCTCACTGCAAGCAGTTCACCAAACAAAAGAACAATAATAGTGTTTTTCTGCAATTCTTTTCATTTCTCCCAGCATAACTACACATCCTCTGGATACAATCTGTTTCTTTGCCAGGGCTTCAGCATTCTCCCCTGAATTAACGATGCTGGAAAATCTCCACTTTTCATAGACTCTGACAGTCTCTGCTGAGCAGCAGGAGGCTGCACAATACTTGCTTATGCAATGACTGGTCCTGTGCCAGGAATAATAGCCCATCTACTAGGGACAAGCAACTCACACACAAACCCTGAATACTTTCCTCATTAAACATCTGAATTAAGTGGCATAAACCCACCCCAAACCTGCTACTCATACTGCTCACTAATGTCAGCCTCCACAACAAGTTAAAGAATCCCACATCCTGGGCTGTGAGGAACAGTTACCATCAGCAGGGAAGGGTGGCACCTCCTTTATTCATCGTCTCCAAAGTACTCTTCACTATCAAGCTCCTATTACAGGTCTAGGCAACAACAGGACACCTGGAGCAGTAAAACACAGCTTGACCTGGAAAATACTTGCAGGCAGGCAGTGCTTTGGCTACCTCAGGCACCAGCACACTACAGTCACCTGGTAGCTCTCCTCTCTACAGGCTCGAGCAGGTGAAGAAGTCTCCTCCCACTTGCAAAAGGTTCTGCACACACTGACCCATCAGCATTTCTTCAGGATTGTTCCTCGACCTTGCTTTTAAAGTGGTATATCTGTATTTCCTCCCAAAGAATCACTGAAGGCAGGAGGATCCCCCAAAGTTTTATCTAATGTTAGAGGAGGAAGACCAGGTCTGTCTGAAATCAGTTTGGCTGCAATAAGGTGCAAGTCCAGATCTAAATTTTTTGCTTCTGTCAGGATGAAAACATCAAGGGCCCCTGGGAGAACTCTTTTCCCACTTTTGACCCTTGCCTGAGAAATAAACAACTGAATCACTGACACTTTCTTGTAGATCTCAGAATTCCACCCATTGCTACCTTACCAAACCATTGCTCCACTGGGACATCAGTCCTTCCACCCTTGCTCTCATTTTTCTGGTGAAAGCAATCTGTTTTACAGGAAAGCTCACTGTAAAGCTCAAGTAGCCAAGACATACAGACTGGACATTTCCCACTCCATTCTGCCCTTCTAGAAGAGGTTTTCTGAAGGGCATTGGAAAATGAACTAAAGAAAAGAACAACTCTAGGATCGAATATAAGTTAGACACACCTGGAGAGAAGAACTGTGCACATATAGGATAAAAAGCACCTGGTCAGTGAGGGAAGATAACTACAGTTCTGTGCAATGTCTTTCAAGTGATCATTTCTCTAACTCTTCTCTGATGTTATGCTCTGTTTTCATACCAGAGCACAGGTGTGGTTTTGACCCTGGGGGACTGGGTGAATTTCTACCTGCACCTCCCCACACACCATTTTGCACAGCTGCAGTACAGATTCTCTGCCCCACAAGTGCTTCAAAGGCACCTACACTGGTGTTATCCAAGGGGCAAGGTTAGAACAAGGCCAGTGCTTGTCTCTCTCTGTCCAAAGCAGGGAACTATGGAGAGCCACTGAAGAGCATGAGATTTACAAGCCCACACACAGTGAGATGGCAAAGAATGAAAAGAAATGCTGCAATCTGTGATTTTAAAAAGTGACAAATTAGTGCAGATGTTAAAAACAGCTGTATCTCTCCTTACTATCTGCCATCCCAGGGAAATAGATTGCTGAACTTACTGAACTGAGGAATCTACATGATCTAAGTGCATTTGCCCAATTAGCCAGGTACCAGGGAAACACAGCATCAATCAGCAGCTGGAATAACCCAGCCATGTAGAATGCCAGCACTCTGAGGGCACTGAAGAAGAAAGAAAATAAGGTATTCTCATGTTAGTTTATAATAGCCCTTGAGTTTATGGACTTTATAGCAGAAACCACATTGCTTGCATTTTCTCTTTTCCAGAGGGTTCTGGCTCCTTGAGCTTCATTCTCTTCCCAACAGAGCCATCTAGTGGGTGAGACCTCGTCTGTGAGAAGGAAACTGATTTATCACATTGTGAGTATAAACAAATCACAGGAAGGCTCTGGGGAGCAGCCTGTAACAAACTAGCATTCCAGTAAGAAATTGCTAATTGATGTTTGTCTTGTCTGGGACTTTCCTACCAGGGTGAAAATTTAACGTTTTTCAAGCTAAATTCACAGTACCTTTCTGAACAGTTCATCCTAGACTCAGCCTCAACTTGAAGCCATACTACAAAGCTTTTTGTTAATGCAAAAATCCAGCATCTTCTTCAAAGCTGAAACACATTAGAGATGTTACTTCAAACTTCTTAAAGCAGATACAGTTTGTTCCATCAAACCTCCTGAGGAGGGTTACTGTTTCTCTCCAAAATTCCTGGCTGCTCCCCAACCCTCAGTGCTGCTGAATGCCACATCCACTGTCCCTGAGAGAACAGCAGCTCAGCATTGCTCAAGGAACAAGGACTTTAAAAGAGGTGAGGTCACCATCAGTGGAAATGGCCCCTGTTGGTGAGGACTGCCATCTTTTGGACACATTCCTCAGGAGGTGCTTTTATAGTCAAGCTCAAGTATTCCTTAAACATATCCTAAGGAGGTTTCTATTGCAAATATTTAGGATCACCACTACCCAAAAGAACATGTAGCAGAGTTTTCCCTAGTGATGTGAGACCAAATACAGCTTTATTTACATACAATTCAACAAGTTAATACATTAGTTCAACTTTCCTGTCTGCACACAAGGGAGTCTTCACAGCATCCGAGCAGAAAAGCAAAAGCAGCTCTTTTGTGTGTGTACAGACTGGTAATTGACTGTATGCAAGTCTGTGATTAGGTACAGAAGGGTTACATTGAAACATTGCAACCATTTAAGTCAGTAAAAACACCCACGCTACACTTCAAGCAAAATAAACTGAAGTTACAACATTTGGCTTCCTGCAGATGAACTGATCAGTACACAACTGTGTATAGGTAAGACCAAAAGCTAAAGTTGATTGTGAGTTTTGTTCAAAACATCAGCATTTGTATCAAGTTGTGTTTAATGGATAATCTGCACAGCCTTTCAAATCTACAAAGCACTTCAAATTTATCCTGGAAAATACCCATTTTATGTTCTGTTGTCTTTTCCCAGACACAGGGAAAAACTGCTGAGAAAGTCAGAATAGATTTTTTCACTGCAAATATAGATTCAGGCTATCAAAACTGTGTGTTCCTAATGAAAAATTCTCCCCATACCCAAAGAGAAAAACAAGAAATGCAAGAATACAAGTTCAATATCTAGATCTGAAGATGGGCCTCTATCTATTCTAGGTCCATATAAAGCAAAAAGAACAGTGTTCTGCTTCTCTGGAAGCAGAACATATTTTGCTGTACTTTCCATAAATGCAGCTGCTAATAAGACTTTATAATGTATGACTTAAAATTCTTCATTAAGAATACCTTCTAATTCTTTAGAGAATAAATGACAAGAGGACTAAACAAGAAAAAGGAAACATAATGCATCACACAAAGTGGTCAAAACTAGATATAATAAAGCCCACTATTTTCAAAAGCTGGCTGGTGTTTGAAATCAACCTACAGTGTATTTGCCCAAGAATTGTCCTGTCAGGTAAGAGCAGACAAGTTTTTGTCAGAAACATTTATTAAACAAAACTGATACCAATGCACACATAGTCAAGTTAACACCCCTAATAAAAAAAGCAATTCAGCCAAGACCAAAATTATCTTCGCTTCTGGAAGATGTTGCCACGGCCCATACCACGGCCTCTTCCTCTTGCAGCCACTGAAGAAAGAAAACATCAGGGATGACATGAATGTGACATACCTGCACATTTATCTCAACAACTGACAAGCAAAACATCAACAACACTCAAGGTCTCTTGCTCAGAAGCAAGGAAATGCTCAGAAAGTGATGTGAGAGCAAGAAGCTTTCTGTGAGAAGCAGAACCTAATGGTCCCACAGTCTGGCTCCTCAGAACAACTGCTGTAAATATTCATGCATCTCATATTCCTGCTGACACACAAATCTGTGGCACCCAAGAGATTTGAAACCCCATACTCATGTAAGGTTTTGCAACACCACTCAGTAAGTTACTGCCCCACATAAACATTACTGCACACTAAAGTTAACCAGGAACTTTGTGATTGTTACTCATCTATCTCATAACTAGACTGAATTCCCTGAGAAAGGCACAAATGACAACTACAGAAAAGCTAATAATTCCAGCTTCCCAGTAGCTGAAGTATTATATTTATAACCAAAGTTCTTTTCCTACAAAAGCTTAAAAAGAATACCTGAATCCTTCCCTAAGCATTCCAAACAGCTGCTGGCCAAAGCTGCACAAAACCAGAACTCTTAAGTTTAACAGAAGTCTCTGTTTAACAGGACTACTCACTACCTCTAAACTACTGTAGCATCAAAATTACACATTCAGGCAATTGGGACAATTTGAGTCTTGACTCTCACTGTAAGATAAAACATACACAAAAACACTGTATGAGCCAGTAATCTTTTCACTTCTTACTGCTTAATCTCCTCAGTGATAGAGTTTTCCAGTTCTACAGAAAAATAAGAGGAGGGATCATGAACAAATTGTACATACCTTGAGCTTTGAGAATAGCTGCTTTGCCTCGCCCAGCTCCAGAACCCTGGTTTTTATTCTTCATGCTCTTTAGCATAGGAGCATTCTTCAACATGTCTGGTAAGATGAGAAACCGTATCTTGCTGCCCCTGATGTACACCTGCTCGAGCTGTGCCACCCGTCCATCTCTGTATGTCACTGTTATGTTGGACATCTGGAAGGCAAAAATCAGTCAGAGCTCAGACAGGCCTCAGCTGTGACACAAGGCATCACAACCTTTTAAACACACCCCATGCCTGCTGCCCAGGACTTTTGCTTTCTCCCCAGTTTACAAATCAGCTTTATCAGCATCATTATTTTTGTTTTCTTCTATGCAAACAGCTTTAATAAAGCTGCTCTTGTAATAACTATTAGGAAAGCATTCTGATTTCAATGGTCACTTGCCTGAAGTCAAAATTAGGCCCTCTTGGAATGACTGATGTAATGTGCACCAAATAAGCTTCAGTTTCTTAAATCAAAGATTTTTTATTCTTACACTCACTGGCTTTAAAGAACTCTGGAAAAACACTGTTTACAGGACAGAATTTTAAAATCTCTAATCTAACTGACAAGGATGACAATCCTACTCTGAAACTGGAAATAAGCTCTGGCCTCTTTGGAGCACTCTGTAATGATGAATCCACTTCACCATGGTAAAAAGCAGCAGCACAATTTTCTTTATGTCAGAACTAAAAGGAACAGTCTTTTAATCAAATTTTCAGCCTTTGCTGGCCCAGATCAGCCGACCTTCCCTCCATCCTTGTGAAGCAAAAGGTACCTGACAATTCATGTTGTCTTCAGCTTCGATAAGTTTGCCTCGATAAACTTCTCCTGTGTTGGTCTCACAGGTGACGATGTGGCCCTCGGCCTCGTGCAGGACCTTGATTGGCACTCCAATGGACATGGCTGCAGTGCTGTGGCTCCACACCTGAGGCACAAGGGAAACAAAGGCTTTTCTTACAAAGGAAGAAATAGAATAAGCTCCAACTACACAATCTATCACCTTTTCCATTAGTGTAAAGCATCAATTTTCTCACATTTAAACACAACGTGTGCTTTGACTACGCATCAATAACACTTCTCTAGAGACGTTAAATACCAATAGCCAGGCTTCTCCAGGTCGCTCCTAGGAAATTCACTTTCAAGGACCACATAACGGACCACTCGTGCCTCCATGTGAAGAGCCCCAGGCACAGCCCGTACACACCCAGGGGCAGCAGGGCCGCGCTCGGGGGCCGCAGCGCCCAGCACCGGGCCCTGCCGTGAGGGAGCCGGGGCCGCCCCAGCCCTCCCGCACCTCG
>VZTB01009764.1:66907-136184 GCA_013397245.1 Thryothorus ludovicianus | reverse complement strand
CCGGAGCGCCCGGCGGCCTCCCGGCCCTCCCGAGCCGCGGTGCCGCGGGAGGACCAGCCAAGTGGAAGTGCCGGCTCCGCCGGTAGGGCCGTGGCGGCGGGGAGCACAGGGGTTCGCAGGGCGATTTGCAGGCACGGCGGAGTCGGGCTGGGCTGGGCTGGGACAGCCATCGCTGAGGAGCTCTGGGGGTGTGGGGAACAGCTGACTGAGAGCTGGACTGCAGGAAAACTTGTTATTGCTCTCAGAAGCGTTCACGTAGAAAACATGCACCCCTTGGTTAATGCGGGACTTGACAGAGGCCCTGGCTGTTTACAAGGAGAGGACAGATTCATAACATGCCAGGAATAAATGATAAAATACTTGAGAAGTCCTGGTTTGAGGACAAGTGGGAATTTTTTTGTTGTTGTTGTTATGATACTTGAGAGCACCTTAAGCTTAGATGAATTAAAAAGACTGAATATATCAATTAGTATGCCACTCTTTAAAGTCATGATTCAACAGGGGCACAACTAGGAAAAATATAACAACGTTGTCTTAAAAGTTCAATAAATAATATTATACCAAAACTAGACATGTGATGTCAAATGCATTTTTATTCCCGTCATAAAATGTGGAGGACCTTGTTAAAAAAACTTCTCAAAGGCCTTTTCTAGATCAAAGGTTACTGAGAAAAGCCCTTTGTGATTCATTTACTTTGGTTAATGCTGAAGTAGCAATGACAGGCACAACTCTTCAAGTCCTGCTAGTGGTGAGGGTGTTTCTGAAACTGAAACCACCACATTGCCAACTCCATAAAAATAAAAAACTGAGGCGGAGGATGGTGCTTGTATTTTGGGACTTTTTGGCAGACAATATTTTTCCTCTCTATTGAGGCTTTGATGGAATTAATACAAAAGAACTGGTGCCACTTGCGAGTATTAACTTGCGAGTTTTGTTTAAATTCTGTAAATTACCATCCCTGAGAAAAAAGACATCTCTAGAAACAGGTTAAATTTGTGGGGCTTCTAAGAGACTCCTGCCCAGAGATCTTGGTCTGTTTTTTCCCAGTTTGGCTCAATTCCTCTTGTGGCACAGAGGTACAATCAGACACAAGAGAAAGGATGAATACCTGTGTCTTACCTGCTCTGTTATCTAGGAGGAGACACAGCTTCCACTGAGGGGTGGTGGGTACATCACTCACCAAAAAGAAAGAAAAAAAAAAAGAAAGAAGACACAACCAAGGGAAAAGTGGGTGGAAAGCCAGTGATCTAGTCTAGGTATGGAACAATAAAGGAGTATGAGATCAAACCAAATGCTTACCTGTACTGAGACAGTAAATGCACATTCCCCTAAGAAAGAAAAAACCCACCTGCCAGTCAGACAAACCATATTCCTAAGTTTCCATGGCTGTAGTGCTGAGAACAGGCTGACTTTTAGTGGCACAGAAAAACATTCCTGTGTGGATTGACATTGTTTGTGTTCTGCTCACACAGCTGACTGCATCCAGCTGAAAGTGCCAGTGATTCAGCAGCTGTACCACTGGGACTGTGGGCTGGCCTGCTCCAGGATGGTGCTTCAGTAAGTGACTCTAAAAGAGTGGAAATCCCATTCCATGGGGAGGGGGAGCAGGAAGCAAATCCCAGGGAGAAGACGTGTGTTGAAGCAGCCATGAGTTTAGTCTTAGGAGTGCAGCAGTTTTTGAGGTACCCTTGGACAGTGATTGCTGCTTGGGCCTAGCCCAGCTCCCCAGCAGGAGCAAAGGAAAATATAAACTGAAGTGAACTCTGGACCCTTTTGAAAAAGTGACTAATTAGACAGATACAGAATACCTAATCAGCTCTATGAACTTTGCAGGCTGGCATGCATAAGCTCATAGAAAGTGTTGCCTCTTCCTTGTTGTTGCAATTCAGAACTGATAGTTAGCTGTGACTCACCTGACTCCTTTCTGTGTTTTCAAGTGATGGGTAGGTGTATCCCAGTAGATGAGTGTGTGCTGTACCTGTACTACCTCTGTCCTGCTGAGCCCCAACCCGTGGGATGAGTGTTTGTGTTCCAGGAGTAGTTTCAGCTTCAAAATTGTGTAGCCCTTTGGGGCTTTTTTTTTGTTTATTCTTGGTTTTACCTTTTTTTGAACTAGTAGCTGTCCTGCTGAACTCCTCTTTCCTTCCACAGAGGAACATGAGCTTAGGTGCAGGAGAAATACCTATTTAGATGTCCACTTAGTAGATATGAAGCAGAAGATTTTCATTTCTCTCCATCCCTTCTGCCAAGACGTTAGTCCGTGTGCTGGTAATTTCCCATCTTGACTACTGTAACCTCTATTCCCTTTACCTCTTTGCCACTCCAGTCTGCCCAAAACTCAGCTTCCAAGATTAATCTTCTTACCCTGCTGATCTGACCTTGTTTGTCCTGCATCCTCAACTCCAGTCGCCTTTTATTTTTTATCATTGACTTCCATTGGTTTTCTTACTTTCAGAACTCCCTGTAACTACCTTGCCCCACCCCTTTGCAACCTGTTCCAAGCTTCTTTCTGACTTCATCTCCCCCTTTCTTCCTTTTGTGTCATCAGTGCCTAAGACAAGCTTCCTTTGAATGTTTACTGAATTCCTTTACGGCTCCTTTTGAAATCCATCTATTGTGTGAAGGAAGTTTTAGTCTTTAACTCTTCTTTCTGTGTTGGCTCTAACACACTTGTACATTACACTGTAAACCCTTCAGGACAGAGTTCTATACCAGCTTGACTCTGGTACAGCACCTGTATGCTTCTAGCACTCCAAAATAGTCAAGGCACCACACATTTCCCATTTTAAAAAGTCAGCAATAAATCCAGTTAAATATTCCCCACTCCCTTCCCTTAAATTTCTGTCTCCTTTGTGGGCTGGTTTGTTTTGTTTTTTTTGTTGTTGTTTCTTAGCCAAGCCCATTGTTTCAGTTTTTATGTGCTGTGGTGTAGAGGCTTGGGCTACAGCACACATTTTGCTTCTCTTAAGATCTGTGCTTCCCTTCCCCTGCTTTTCTTGATACCATAGGTACCTGAATCATTTGGACAATGATGAGTTTCAGAAAGCCATCCAGGAGCTCCAGTTAACAAAGAGTATCTGGACTATTGACCTGGCCTACCTAATGCGGCACTTTGGAGTTAGGCATAAATTTTGCACCCAGACACTTGGAGTGGACAAGGGCTACAAAAATCAGGTCAGTATTCTCAGTTACAGGGGGAGAGCAGGCAGCTTTAAAAGCCTCAAGTGTCATGCCATAAAAGCTCTGGTGTGTTACTGAGAGTCAACCACAGTAAATTTGACCTACTGCCAAACCTGGCACAGATCTGTTCCAAAGGCAATATGATCCCATACTGATTCCATCTTTTGAATTTTTACCAAGTTTGCATGTAGTGTTCATGAAAGGTTCCAACCTATTTGACAGCCTTGGAGACTGAAGCCCTGTATTTATCTACAGAACAGGTACAGCCTGGGCAGCAGCAGTGTTTAGCTTCCACACTTTCCCCACCACCGTGCCTCAGCCTTGACCTGGAAGATCCACCTCTAGAGGTGAGAGGGGAACTCAGCCTCCCATCCAGTGAGAGCTTGGCTCTCCAGGACTGCCCACAGGGGCCAAGGAGGGCCAAGCAGCACTGACTCTAAAGCAAGCTCCTGCCCAGTTTCCCCTGGGAAACCAGACAGGCCTCGCTCGTGAAGGCAGCTGAAGAGCCACTGGATAGAATTGCAACAGTAACTGACCAGGAGCGATGTAATTTGGAATTCAGAGCAGAAATCCTTGTCCTGTTTCCAGTCCACTAAGGGAGAGATCTTCTATCCCATAGCCAGATTTCCAACTTACGCAGGCCCTTGCTAGCAGACTCTAAGTGGTGGATTACCCAAGGTGAACACCATTCCAGTTCAGAACTTTTGTTATTTCCCCAGTCATTTTACAGGAAGCACTTTGACACAGAAGAGAATCGAGTGAATCAGCTCTTTGCACAAGCCAAAGACTGCAAGGTGCTGGTGGAGAAATGGTAAGCTGTTTTCTTTCTCTTTGGAGATTCTGGAGGCCTCTGCTTTTCTTGGAGGCACCAGGCTAAACTGCTGAAACAGAATGAAATCAAGCCCTAAGCCTTTTTTTGCTAATTACTTTGTACTGTATCTGTCTCAAACAAATTTTATGCACATCAAGAGCTAATAATAAAGTTTGAAGAAAAATTAGTCATGATGCAAAATAAGTGATATGAAAATGCTGATAGGAGCTGACTGTTTTGAATTTGGTTATCCATTACATTTAGAGTGTCTACAGCACTCTAATGGACCATTGTTGGAATTAAGGAGAATGCTGTGTGGGTACAGAACTCGTTGTTCCCAAAGCTATGCAAACATGGATCTCTGTTCCCAGACAAGCATGCAAAGTACAAGTTAGGATAGGAGCTTTTGCCAAGGGGACCTTGAAATAAGGAAGTCCATGAAAGAATTGCAAGCCCAGTAAAAAAAAGAAAAAACTGCAGAATTTTCATAGCAGTGAAATTCTATTGGGGAGTGACTTAAGCATCTGACTTGAGCTGCATCCTTTTTATAGGGAAGCTGGATTTGAATCCCTGTTGTTGAAATGGGATAAATGACTAGGGGTAAGCAAAGAAGAGAGGATATGGGGCAGCCACAATAGCATTTGAATGCTGGAGTGTAACATAATTAGCAGAATCGAGTGTCCTTTCTAACACGTGTGGAGTCACCACCACTTTAACTACAGCTGTGACAGGACAGAAGGGACACTCAGTCCCTCTTGTTTTTGCAGTCCTAAGATTGTGGCCTTGATTAAGGCAGGGACAGAAGGCAGAGCTACCTGGGGAAGGATTAAATAAAAAGCACATGAGTTCAGTCAGGTGGGGAAGTGACACTGGGAAGGATTAAATAAAAAGCACATGAGTTCAGTGAGGTGGTGCACACAGCACAAACATCTGGAACAGATCCAAGTGATGAGTTTTTCACACATATGGAACACACCATCTGCCTCAGTGAAGGACAGCTTTTAACAGATGAGGTTACAGGTTATGTTAGGAGGATACTTACTCTCTGTTGAAATAAAGCCTCAAGGGCATCAGGTGATTCAAAACTGCGACTGAGAGAAACACAGTCCTGTGACACAGGCAAAGGGGCACAGGCACATTTGGGCACATCTTAATTTGGTTAGTGGTTTCATAGTATTTAACCACTCAGTCGATAAAGATTTGGTGTTTCAGAGATAAGCTTTTCTAATGGCAAGAGTGAACACTTCACTTAAAATTCTCCCACAACAGAAGTCACTCAAGTTACTGAGTTGCCAGCTCCTTTAGTTCTCTTCTCTGGGGCATCTGTCATCTCAGAATGTGTTACTGCAGAACCCAGAGCCATTGCTCTTCATTTCAGTAGCAGCAATGAAATGAAAAGGCCTTGAATGATACAGGTTCTGTTTGTCCACAGCAAAGCCTGCAGGGTTTAACAGCAAAGAGCTCTACTGGTTATACAGATGTGTATCTCTACAAGTGCCAGCTGCACTGTCCACCATCAGGCACTTTCTTTACACCAGCCTCTTTCAACAAGCGTGTCTGTTTTTTTCCTTGCAGCACAGTAACTGTTCAAGACATCCAAAACCACCTGTCCCAGGGTCACATAGCCATTGTCCTGGTGAACGCAGTCCTGCTGCTGTGTGATCTTTGCTCAAGTCCTGTCAAATACTGCTGCTTCCTTCCCATCGGCCAGAAGTGCTTCTGCAGGAGCCCTGACTACCAGGGCCATTTCATTGTGTTATGTGGCTACAACAAAGCCTCAGGGAGTATTTACTACAACAACCCTGCCTATGCTGACCGTGAGTAGCCTGTCCCTTTTGGATGCATTCTCAGGCAGTGCATTACTAACGAGTCTGGCACAGAGCCACAACTGGACCTCCCCTCACAGTGCACAGTTACTTCAAGCATCACTACCCAATTTGTCAGAAGGGGTTTTGCCACATTAATTACATCAGTGCCACATTTTGTGATGTGATTTAGTTGAAGCTTTCAGATAGGCATTCTACCAATTGACTTGTTTGGCTTTCAGATGGGTTAGTGAGAGATATTGAAATGTCTATGTGCAGAAGGGCCAGTTTAGTACCTATCTGCAGCATTACTTAGTGAGCTCCTTAAGGTGAAAAAATCTACCTGAGTAAAGCTGTAACTTAAGCTGCTGGGTGTAGTGTCTGTGCCAGTTCAGTTTGTGGATGCTGTTAACATCCCATGTAAGAACCTTTCACCAGCAAATCCTTCTGAAATTTTTGCAACGTTTTGTTCCTCCTTCCCAGGAACATGCTGCACCAGCATCAGTAACTTCGAGGAAGCCAGGACAAGTTATGGCACTGATGAAGATATTCTGTTCATCTACACAGACAGCTGACATCCAGAGAGGACAGTGCTGCTCCTTCCTGCACAGCCTGCATGGCAGCTGGCTGCTTGTCTCAGGACTCCCCTGCACACACCTCGCTCCTGAACTGCGGTGGGACCTCCAAGAGGGAGGCTTTATAGACATTGACAGGACTCTATTGCAATGCTGTCTTTACCTTTTCTTTTTTTCTGATGATGTATCTGATTTTGCAATGTCTGTCTCTTGTTTTTGTTTTGTTTTTTCTTCCTAATTTTCAACATTGCACATTTGACAGCAGTTCTAAAATACAGGCTCAGAGCCTGTTCACTTACAGCTGATTTTCAAATTAAACACGTAAGAAAAATATCACCAAGTTTATGAACTTTAACACTTGGTAATATTTGCATAGGTTTAGGTAAACAAAGAAAAAATAGAAAATACCTGTTTCTCTCTCTGTCAAAGATTCAAGGGCTGCTCTTCATCCAAAATCTATGGATTTGAAGTTCAGCAGAGTATTATAAAAGGAAAAAAATATTAACTTAAACTACTTTTAAATAACAAAAAAAAAATGCCTTGCTGGCTCATCAGTACTGTCTGCAATACAAGAAACTTCCCATGCACCAAATCACAGAGACTTAGCATTTATGCAACTGCAATACTGGAATTAGTCCCATGCACTACAAACTCAATCCCTTTTGGCTAAATCCTCTTGGATGACAGCTCAGAGCTCCAGACTGCTCCACAACTTTAAGTGGAAAGATTTTATTTGCACTTGGAAGTCTTTATTGCTCTTTGCAAAAAGCTCTGAACGTTATACCCACATGTCCCAGTTTCTGCAGAATCTATTCTAAATAGGAATGTTCTAAATATTTAAACTTATTAAGCAAATGCAGAAAATTATCATCCACACTAACAGTATATATTTTGTGTGTAAAGTGTAAATATCTGACAGCATCTACTGCATTGTACCTAAAATGCTGAATCACAATTAGAGCCAAGTTTTGCTGTTGGTATTAGTTCCGTGACCTAAGAAGAGCTAAAACCAATTAAGAAAAAATGAAATACAAACATCTCTACTACAAGTAAGAAGGCAGGAACTTAGATTTTTCTAGCTCTTGTACTACAGCTGTATTTGGATTAAGCTGTTGCTGTATTGAGACATTAAGTGAAAGTGGTAGCAGCCCTTCATAGCCCTTTCCTCTGTTACCTGAGGAGCACTCTGAAGTGTATGAAAAAAGCCACTTATTTCAGTTTCATCCATCCTAAATTTCCTGTAAGTCTCAGTCTTCAGTCCTGCCTATATGAAAGTGAGTAGGAAAATCAGCACTGATACAAATCTAGGAAAATTTGCACTCAAGACAGAGATCCCACGTCTCTGGCATGGTTTTAGGAAAAGAACTGTTCAAGTTCTGGAACTGTGGAATCACAGTAAAAAGATACTGTTATTTACTGGTGGATATAATAAATAGGAATCTACTTTCAGCATATAAAGTTTTTTTTACCAACATTTTCTTTTATCAGTTGTTGGTTGACTAACTGAAAAGTATACAGTGTTGACCAAGTATGTAGTAGAATCAAGAGTGCTTCTTTGTACAAAGGCAAAAAATAGTAAGACATCTAAAATGCAGCAACCCTTAAAAAATTCCAAACAGAAGTGCATGACAGGAAATTTTGTGTGTCAAATTTTGCTTTTCATTGGTGAGTTTAAAAACATTCTAGCACTGATGAGTAACAGGTAGGATCTGATTTGTGTAGAACCAGTCCCTGAGTGCCAGCAGCAGAATCCCTCCAGAAGGAAGGTACAAAACTTGTTTTAGATGATGCTTTTCAACTCCTCCAAAGTAAGTAACTAGAAGGCTCCTGATCTGGGAATTTTTTATGTCCAGGGCCAAAATTGTGATATTTTGAGAGAGTGTATTAGCTCTGTTAATAATTAAGAAGTATGGAAGCTACAGGCTGGTAGAGAACTTCCTTAACCCAAGCATTTTCAGGTAGGTAGTTCACTGAATACCATTAAACTGCCACAGGATTTATCTTAGAGCAGGCTTCATTAATTGAATAAAAACAATTCTTAAAAAGGCTTGTAATTGACATTCAGCATCTTACTGTTTCACCAAAAGTGAATGCTGGGCATACAGAAAACATGAACTTAAGGGCAAGTTTAGTGTTCTGAAGTGCACACACAGGTGTAACAATATTGACTGGCAAGTGTTTGGTACCCAGGCTTTAAATGCTTCAAAACAAAAGTGAAAGATAAACAAAGCTGTCTAAGCTAGTGTAGACAAAAGGAGAGGTCCACTGTTAAAACAGGATCTCGTACAGCTGCCAAATGGAAGATGGCTATGAGATGAAAACACAAGGAAGAAGCAAAAGCCAAGAGAAAAGACTGAGTATATGACACAAAATCAGCTGAAAAAGCAGCTCACTGCACAAGCATCCAGAACATCTGCATTTTCTGAAACTTTGTTTCCTATTACAAAATTGTCTATCAAAACACTCACTCTGAAAATGTTCTATTGCTTTGTTTCTGTCAGGATGTCAATAGCAAAGGAAGGGGATTTTACATGCAGGGATTTTATACATAAATATATTTTTATTTGTAATTAAGCCATTCTCAATAAAGGTTAAACTCACAAATAACCCTGTAGCACAATGTAGCAAGTGCATTTATTACTAAGTTTATTAGGAAAAATGTTTTTGAAAATCTGAAACTGTAATTTAGAAAACCAAAAACAAGAGTTTAAATACTTATTACAGCTATAAATTCATAGTTGCTGGGCTGTAAATTGTATTCAGTATGCAGTGCTTGAACAACTATTGCCATCACCCAAATCTTACGAAGCAAAATTTCAGAATACAGTACTACCCAAGGATAGCAAATGCATCATTACTACCTTTGTTCCACAGCTGGTTTGTGTACTCTGCTCCCACATATCCTACTGGAGTGCAGCCCCAGGGCAGTTCTCCTGTTCACAGGGAGAACATGCAAGTGCCCAGCCTTGCCTGTGCATTGCCAGGCTCTATTTCTGCTTCCCACCAGGGCACTGGGCTTGGGCACACACCAAAGCATCTCTGAGCACCACTTCTGCCCTTGAGGGGGCCCAGCAAAGACACTGCTCCAGCTGAGGTTGTGTAAGAGGCAACAGAACCAAAGTGGTCCTGCTTTACAGCACCCACAGATCTTCAAATAATTGGGATGTCTGGGACATTGCTCAGCTATAACAGAACTGCATCAAGTAGTTTGTAAGCAGAAAAAGCAACAAAACCCAGATGAAAACAACTTCTGCCTCCTTTCTCCCTAAATTATGCATTTAGGCAAAGGGTAAAAATTGGAAAGTAGAAATAGATGTACAATGCAGAGTTTAGGTAAAAATTTCCATGTCCTCTGAACTCATCCTATAAACTATATCACAGGACATTCTTTGTGTTTCTACTCTAGAAAAACACTGGATGTATTTCTAGCAAGGAACAAAACTTCAGACTCATTAGTGTAAATAACAAACACTTAAGAAGCCATTTTCAATTATTTTATGTAACACAGTTTTGACTCCTACTATTTAAAATTGATTACATGAAATTAAACTGACAACATTAACACAGCAACTTCTGATTCACATTAAAGCTATAATCCAACAGTAACTTTGAATTTATCTTATAACATTTGAGTGTAATGAGATGCTCTCTCTTACTCTTTGATGATATTGGGTATAAAGAAAGGCTGGATTGCTTCAGCAAGCTTTTCTGCATACATTTCATATCTACCAGTCATCTGGAAAAGAAACATCAAAGCTTCAGTTCTTTCAGTGAGCTACAAAAATGCTTCAGTAGAAAATATTTCTATCTACTGGTTGGTTTCTTCTGTGACAATACATTATTTAATTGTCCCAAATATCAAAACCATAATTCTCTCAAAATTCAAGATTGCCAGTGCCTTAGAATAAACTACTTTTTATAAAAGAACTCATTATGTTGCCACGGACCATATTTCTATCCAAAAAAGAAGCGTAGTTCCACCCTGAAAAGTCAAACTTTTAAATGAACACCTTCCTTTTTTGCAGCTCTCCTTCAGTGACAGTCATGTCTGCCAACCTACTACTTATGGCTATTCTGGATAGCTGAAAGTTGAATGTGAAAGGTGGATTTGCTTTCTTATGCATCAACAATTTTTTAAGTTATGTCAATGAAGGCAAAGGAGTGTCTCTGTAATTAGGGCTTCATGTCATGTCCTTGACAACCAAAGAACCCCACTGCCAGCAGCAGGTTTGCACATCTGCCACTGACAGTGTTGGGGTTACTCTTACTTCACCCATTAATAACAGGAAATATCAATGGTTTGGGCAACAGCAAGTGCTGGGAGTGCTGCAATACAGCACCTGATTTAGTGCTGTCATCCTCTTCTGAAGGGCTCAGCCCACAACACTGGCTCTGGGACAGGCAAATTACATCTTTATCTAATTTAACCCTTTTGCTGCTCAAAGTTTAGCAAAGACATTCTACTGAATGTCCCTTTCAGGTATCCCTGGGTGCAAACTGCAGGTTAAATAGGTCCCTACTGTTCAAGGTCCTTGCTGTTAAAGGTTTTCTGCAGTGGGTAGCCTTGACCACTCTTCCTCATTCCCCTCAGCAAGAGACCACAGCTCAGAGGAAAAGGAAACAGCTCTCCCTTGTCACATAAAACCACAGCTGTGCCCTCTGTGCCAAAACCCAACAGCACTCCACACCATCAACATGAAACTAAGGTGCTGAAAGCACAGGACTTGGAGACAACAAAAGATGCACAGTTCTACACAAATCAGCTGAAGGGCAATGTTTTGCTTTTACTGTTTGTTTTTCCTCATCAAATTTTGTTCAGATACTCCTTCTAAGCTGGTAGAAGCAATGCTCCTCGTGCTTCATGACACACCAAGCCTCTACTCTGCAGTGAGGGCTCCAAAACTAAATGTCTGCCTGACTTAAAAAACTAACAGTCTCTCAGCACAACTTAATTCCATTATGGCAACAACCACATGCCTACCACAGGCATCTGTAAAATAACAAATGCAATTCTGTTCCAGAAGATGACCTGAAATTACGTCTTGGTTTTAGCCCCTATGTATGGATTAGTAATTTAGCAAAGAAATTAAGCCCTAGATAAGAAATCACTATTTATTTTTTTAATTAGAAAGCTTATTCAGCATTTCAAATAAGATGAAACAGAGACTTTTCATTTTTATGTCAAACTGACATCAAAACACATTGAATATTGCACCATACTGTAATGCATAATAGGCAAATAAACCAGCTCTATAAACTGCTTGCAGTAGCATGATGTTCAAAAATTGACTTTCCTTGCAAGTGATTATTTATTTTCAATACTAGGTGATCACTGAAGAACCTACATATACTGTACAGTTGCTAGCCAGGTGTTCTGGTCTATCTTGTCAGGATTCAAATCATGATGATCTTAAGAGTGACCAGGGAAAAAATTCTACTCTTTAGCAGTACTGAGGACTGGAACAAAAGATCTGTCTCCACAGAAGCAAGCAAGATGTTTTCTTAATCAACAAAGCCTATTTCCAAAGTTGCCACTTCCTTTTTTGTTCCAAGAGGATCTTTGTGTGGACGTTGTAAACTTGATCAGAATAAAAAAGCAATCAGAGTGTCATTTAAAAAAAAAAAAATCTGGTCATTCCACTAAATCAGTATATAATACAGCACCCCACACAGCTTGTACTGGCACAACTGAAGGGTTAGCAAGCTGCTGTGCTAAGGCAGCCATTTCTTCAACCAGCACTGCTGCTGGACAAATCCAATTATGCCCTCTGGAAAGATCAACCAAATTAGCTTTACCTCAGAATAAAAAAAAATAGTAATAAATAAGGTTTGTTAAAGCCATATGGAATGGCTTGCAGCTATCTTAATCTAATTCAGATAAATTCAGAAGTGTGTTAAGATGCTTCAGAGATGAATATATACAGTACACAGGTCTTTCTCTGTAGTTTTCACATATCTACAAATGCAGGAAGTTAACATTGTAAGAATTTTACCTTGAGAAAGTTCTCAGAAGCTAGTGGGTTTGGGTTTTCAATAAATTTCACCAAAACTGACAATTAAGGCCTTTAAAAATATATAATAGTACCATGTTAGATAGATCCAAGGCCTGGCTCAGCCCAGCAGCAAATGCCTACATTCACTGCATAAAGAAAGCACAAACTCTCCCCCAGAAATCCTCAGAGCTGCTGGCAATCCACATTAAGGTCCTGAGGCTAAGGTTTTCATTTGAAAGCTACTGGCCTAGTTTCCCTTAATTTAGCTACTCCTTTTCCAAATCTATTTATGCTTTTGGCCTCCATAACATCCTGTTAAATTACTTCAACAATTTAAGCCCTGAACTGCTAAAAAAAAATAAAAATAAAAGCTGCCTTTTAACTATTGTAACATCACAGAATCATGACCAAAGCTTGTTTGTTTTAACACTGTATTTTCTTTATGGCCAGGCTTACCTTAAAATTCCATTTGTCACTGACTTGCCTGCAGAGGTTCAGGTCCATCTCTGCCACCAGCAGCCCGTCCTGAGTGCGAGAGAGCCCCGGGGTCCTGCTGCCGTCGGGGGCAGCCACGTAACTCGAGCCATAGAAATGGCCCAGCTCGTGGTGTGCTGAGAGAGATTTTGGAAATGCATGTACTGCCATCTGCAAACAGCTGTGTAACCCAGCAGGCAGGGTCCCACAAAACCTGACTCCGTTTCTTGGGGACTCGCTGTCCTTTAGGCACAATAATAATCTAGAAGAGTCACAGCATGATCCTAAAATAGCTGCAGTTTTGGCCAGTTACAATTTTCATGCACAGTACACAATCAAATTATCAGGAAAATCTCCTGCATTGCCTTTCAAATAATGCACCATTATGCTTTCCCATTATTAAGTCTCCAGACTAAAGGCTTTGCTTTCATTGCTTTTTACTGAGCATTTAAATGAATTCTAATTGTCAGATCATACATTTGCAGAACAGCTGACAGAGAATGCATCCATTCTATTTTCAGTAAAAGGTCAGAGGTGAAAATACTGGGATTTGTGGCACAGAAAATATGTTATTTCATATTGTACAACTCTTGAGTTGTGCCAAAAATCAATCCCATCTGTTGTACAACTAAGCAATGGATACCAGTGACCTTTTTCGTGCAGCTGCTAAAAACACTTAACTCCAAAACTGCCTAGAAAAAGCTCAGGCCCGCTCTGGATGGAGCCACAGGCTCCATTTGTGTTTTCACCACACAAATTACTGTGTTTTAACATAAAAGCACATACAAGAAAATCTCATACTCCTCACTGATCACTCTCTTTAACTTCCAGCAAACCTGGGAACTGGTTCTGAATGTGATTTCTGAACGTACCTTTTCTACCATCTCCAGAAGTAAAGGCGTTTTTGTAGTACTCCTGTGAAATAAGAGGAATCCATAGGTGGCAGTATAATTCCGTTTAATTCAAGAAATCCTTGCTAGTCTATCATATTTTGGAAGTTTATATAAATCTACAAATATTTTTTTTCTGGCACAGGATCAGCACTGTCTAAAGGGAGTCATCAGAGAGGCCTAGTTTCTGTGATGGATAACATAGAACACAAGGTCTTTTTTGTATCACTGCCTGTTGTTCATACACTTTGGGGAACACGCCTTGTATCCATTTCACAAGTTTAAAGAGGCAAAAGAGGAGATATTTAACCAAACACATCTTTTTGGAGAACAAAAAAAGGCAAACATATTCCCATAGCAGCAAGGAGAAGTTTGGACTTTGTTGCAGGGAATCTAATTTTAAAAAATAGACACACAGCATAATTGGACTAATCTGAAGGTAAGAATGACCTATTGCATGCACTATTAAATTTCATTATAGAATTTTACAGCCCAGAAAGAGATAGTATCTGTACAACAGCCAAAAATTGTGTACCGTTGACTGGAGGATGTATTAAATTTTCAGTCATTTTGGCTAAAATACTGATTTTACCAGAGAAAGTGGGAGAGTTAGCAAAAGGGCAGGTGCCTATTACAAAGATTCAATTCAGGAACAGGAAGCAGCTGCAACCAAAAAGGAGGCTGCCAGCAACAGAGGCAGCTCTCGATCTCTTCATCACTGCCTGTCTCCAAACCCATCCCAGCCCCTCGTGCAGTTTCACAGCAGAGGAACCCATGCACTCCAGGTGCAGCAGCCAGCCCTGGAGGATGGAGCAATGCAGATACGAACCGTTCCTACTCTGTTGATGGGACACGTGAAGCAGTGATTGGCTATGGCAGCATTTCTGGCTTCGATCGGCCACAGCGCCTCGCTGCAACACACAAAGAGGCAGCACGTATTCATTACTGCACACTTCAGTGCTAAAGCCAGACTCACTGTCTCACACTGCACGTTTTCTGTCAAAGAAGCCTAAGTTAGCTTTTAGGAAATCAAGTCAGTAGGGTGCAATTAATGTTAATCTGCAGAAGATTAATCTCAAGGGACTGTTTACACTGGTCCAGTCTGGATCAAGAGGCCTGATAACAAAATTTGCCAACAGTTTTAAAAAAATGTTTCTGAGAAAAGGGTACCTCAGCTTGGTTCTGAAAACTGCAATTTCATACCCAGCTCTTAGGTGGACAATGCAAGCTGGTAAAATAAATCTGAACATGACCACTACCTATTATACAGCAAAAATAGAACATAAAACTCTAAATAAACTCTCAGTTTTCAGAACACCAGCTGGATGCTCACTGATGCTGTCTCAAAGACAGGAGACCTGCTGATGTACAATAAAGTTCTGAAAGAGAATCAGTTACTGGGAGGAGACTGGGAACCCAAAATTGGTGGAGGAGAACGCAGGCTCCTTTGTAAAGACAAACCAAGGAGACTTCAAGAGTTCAGCAAGGTGCCTTTTAAGCTCCAGTGAGGGGCTCAGAGGTTCAGCTAACCCAGAAAGGGAGCAATGGCATGGACCAGTTTATGTTTTACCTGAGTGTCCCAATAGTGGCTGAAGGGTTAAAGATGATCTCTGCTCCATTCATGCTGTACATGAGCCAGTTCAGAGGGTGGTGGCGCCCATAGCAGATGTTCACAGCAATTGTCCCAAACTGTGTCTGAAACACTGGGTGTCCTGTATTTCCTTCCATATAGTAAGTAGACTACAAACAAACAAACAAAAAAACAAAACAAACAAACACGCCCAATCAATCAACAAAACCCACAAAGGCAGACTTCTTTTACAAAGTGCAAAGAAGTACCTCCAACTAAAAAAGCTTTTTAATCTGTAGATAGAAGGCTGAGGATAATATGATGAGATTTACAAAATCACTTAGGCAGTAGAAAAGATGAATAGAGAAATGCCAAGGCAGCAGCAGGAGTCCATTCAGTGAAATTACACTCTTATACCTGCTTTCAAGCAAAGGAACTGCTTCTATGCAGAAGGCAGTGCACTTCCAAAATGTTCTGCTTTCTGAAAGTACCATGGAGAGGTTGAGACACGGACAAAGAAAGTGATAAAGACACACAGATAAGGAAACAAAACATGCCATCCAACATTCCTTATACAATACTGAGGATCCCAAGGGAGTATGGAAGCTGCAGTGGCCAGGCTGGTTTCTGACAGTACCCTTTGATGCCAAATTTGAGACAGAAGAGCAAGGGACACAATTCACCATCCTGACCCAATGAGACACATCTCTCACCAGGGAAAGAAAAGTGTGCTGTAAAGCAGACCCCTCATTATTGAAATGTTCTGTTCTTGTAACCACCACTGCCATTGGTTCTGAAGGAAGTAGAAACACCTGGGGCCTAGAGCAAGCAGGTACAGCTGGGGAACAAACCTGGGCCTCCTGGAAGTGTGGGCCAATGGCATGACAGGTACAGGAGGGTCACCTTCTGAAACCAAGAACTACAGGTTCAGTATGTCCAGTAAAATAATCATCTCATGTGTCTTATTTATTATCAGGACTCATGAAATTGCACAGTCCCTTGGGCACTGATTTGATCCTTTCACATGTGTAGACAGCAGACCACATGGTGGGTGCTCACACAAGCCTTTTTCAAAACAATTCTGCTGAATGAATACATTTCCATTTTTTCTTCTATTCTCAGTTTCTCTTCTTACAATAAGAGAAGAAAAACAAGAATGCTCTTGCTTGAGGGAATTCATCAGTTCCTATTTCTCTATTTCACACCAGAGGTCACAATCCTCTCCACAGCAATAAACTGTGATGTCTCAAGAAGGATTGATTTTTGTTTATATGGCCTCCCACACATGGCTGAACAGGCCACAGACCAATCTCTCTGCCCTTTCCATTCAGTTCTTACTGATTCAATGGGCTCCATTTTAACAAGGCTCCTTTCCCATCTGCCCTACAGAGACAAGCCACAAGAAATAATTTCAAATTCGATATTTCCTTGAAGTTTAACTTTGTTGATAAAGAAAACAACATTAAAGTAACAAATATAATCCTTTCCTGTAGCCTGGGTGGTTTCTGAAGTTGCTTTATCAGAATTGTTCAGCTCAGAAGAGTGGACTTAGTGCTTTGCTAGGAAAGCCAGCTGAAGACAGTGCTGTCTTGGATAAACACTACTTGATTCTGTAACAAGGTAGATACAAGAAGATATGCCAGATCATTACAGTATATCTGGAAGCTATAAACAGATTGTTTTGTAGTAATTCTGGCATTTAGGATTCTAAGAACTAACTTCTTTTAGCAACTATGCAAAACTCACAATGAAACTCTATTTATACTTCACATGAGAAAGTAAAAATACTTTCTTTTTTTAGGTGTCTCTCATTACAGTTTCATAGCTGGAAACAATGAGTTTCTTGGAATCTGTTTAGTGATTCTCCACTAAACAGTGTCAGGAAAACTGAAAGACATATTCTAGCACAAGCAACAGGAATTTATTTTTTGTTGGATTACATAAGAAACAAATAAAAAAAATGTAGAAAGTAACCAATGGATTTGTTAGTTAGTACTTTTGCTAGCCGAAGGACAGATCTGATAAAATAATACTAAATATCAAAATAATTGTCAAAAATACAAGGTAAGACTGATGACTGACAGACTGTGCTAGAAATTCATTGTGTAGAACTCTATTAACAGCCTGCTCTGGAGAAACTGAAACCAGCCTGATCAGGTCTGGGAGAAAGGTCAAAACTTCCAGAGGTCTTGAATACAAAGTTTTGAGACCTAGAACTTCTTACATTAATAAAAAAATCACTTGAGTTCTGAAGCCTCAGTTTGATGACTGGAGTTTGCAGGGAACAAAAGCAACTGCAGCCTCCAGTGCTTAGAAGAAATGCCTCTGTTAATTACTCACTTTAGCTGACAAGGAGAGATTTAGTTAGGTAAGACAATGTATTTTTAGACTTCAGTTAATTTTTAATCCTGATCTTTCTGCTTGTGATAATTCTGTGGATGGATAAACACATTTCAGATCTACCAGTCATTGCCTTTACTGCCAGTTCAGTTTGTGATTCTGGAGGATGGCCCAAAACCTGCTGGGGGCTTCAGCTGCAATAATGTGATTAGTAAACAGAAGATGCCATAAACCAGCTATTCAGTCAGAGGCACAATGAATTAAGGGATTCTGCTCGACTAAACACAAGCAAAAGAGCTGTCATTTCCAAGACAACCTCACAGAGAAACAGAGAAAGGCTGTAAGTAATGTTCATGCTTGAACCATGAAACAATTGCCTTGCATATTAAAGTAAGTTCAACATGCACACATGACAAAACCACCCAAGCCAATCATGCACAACAAACCTAACACAGCTGTAACTTGAACAATTTTTTGAAAGGATATTTGATACTTTTGAAGCTTCACTGGGCCAAGAAAGAGTACCTAACAAGATTCAATGTTATTTTTCCTTTAAGACTCATCACTCTCACAAAAATTATTCCTTCTTGATAAATTAACTTACTATCACTTCATCTCAAAAAACCTGATTTGACAGTAAGTGAACCACATTTTCCAGAAACACACTGCACTTCCTGCCACTGACTGTGACTCTGCCACAACACATGCTGCCACAAACAAGAGCTGCAAGGTAAGACTAATTGATTGTCACATTGCTGCATCTTACCTCATTGAAATCTCCAACCCTTGGAATGTGATTTTTCCTACTCTTGCCAAGGAGTGCTCCAGAGTTAGAAATGACCACTGCAGTATTCCACAGAATTCCACCATGCAGTTCATCTCGCTCCAGGATTGGAGACACCACAACCATGTTGTACTTCTTTGCAAGCTGCACAGATGAACACAATTCCTGTGTTATGCACAGCAGTACCCCAGAATGACAGCCACCATAGCCAGCTGAAAACAGCTAACTGAAAGGTAAAACAGCATTATATGTTAACTAGAAATGTTAAATAACACAGGTATGAGTGAGAAATACAGCAAATTCTGCCTGCCAGTTCACTGGTACATTGTCTTTTCCTTCAAATGATGTCAGCTGGTCTTTTTTTTTTTTTGCTTGGTTGGTTTTTTTACCTCTTGACAGAATTTTGTTGTTGGCCCATCCTCTGCTGACTCAGCAAATTCGGTCCAAGGAAGTTTCTCTCTTGTACAAAAAGCAAAGGGCATGGCTGGAAAACACCAAAGCAAGGCAAAATGTACAAAAACGTTCATGTCACTGAAGAAATACATGCTATTTGCAGGAGTACAGATAAAAAAATTAAACAACTAAAAATGGTTCAACAGTTTGCCTTGTTTAAAGGTAAAAGCTATTTAAAAATATTTTTAGCCAGGGCAAGGAGTTTTGAGCTCACATAGGGCAAACCAGAAGAGAAAGAACACACCAAGTGAAGTATCAGCAGGGGTAAGAAGACAATAAATCCCAGTCACCAGTGTACACTGTAAACAATCTGTTTTTACAAATATTTAATGGGCCTTCACTTGCCCATGAAAGCAAAGGGTTTTGCTTCTATTAAGCCTCAAACATCCCATGCTAATTAAAACCAGATTTTTAAATTTTAATACCTATCTAGAAAAAGCCCCTAAGTTTCACAAGAAAAAAAAAAAAGGAGGAAATGATCAAAAGGAATGCCATGAAGGAGCTCCAAATATCATAAGGCAGTCTTCAATACAACAGACCCTTCCTATCTCTTCCATGCAGTTCTGCTATCTCAGGCTCTTTGGCTTTTGCTTCACGAAGTAAATCACTCCAGTCAATTGTTGTATCTTAGAAGATTTCTACTGTTTACTTGTAAGAGGTAGTACAGGACACCTGTTAAAACAGAAGGCACTTGACATCTGCCAGCCTACAGGGAACCACAGAAAATACTCACTCCAAGCCTCCTGGAAGCACACAATGTTGACCCCACACATGGCAGCCACTCCCACCATCTCCTCGATGCGTCTGTGCAGAGCAGCCACCTGATGGTGAGAAATGCCACACTATTAAAAGAGCCACGTGTTCCAGCTCACCTCTCTGTCAACTGCCTGGTTTTACAACCTTGGCTCACGTGGAGTTCATCTTGTTCTGTACTCAGGGGGAGTTGCTCGAGGTATCATTCCTGAACACTGATAATGGAGGCAGATATAGATTTCTAAAAGTATTTAGATGCTGAAAATAGAGCAAGCATTCCAATGGGATTCTAATTCCATGGTTGCAACATTTTTATAGCTGGAAACACACTGCTTACTGACTTGCAAGAAGCTGAACATCTAAATCAACAAAAACAACAATCTTGCTGCTCATTGTAAACAACGTACAGGATGTTGTTAAGCCCACTGTCCTAAGACCTAAGTTAATTATCACCAAGAAAAATCATCAAAGTATTTATTAATTCGTTTTCTAGGGTATTCTACTTAAAGATAAGCATAGGTGTAGTAGTTCGCATTGGTACTTTCAGGTGTCAAAAAAAATTAATATAAGACAAGACTGCAGTGACCTATGAAATCAAAAATTGTACACTGATTTACAGAAATAGTTAACTAGTTATTCATAAAGTAAAATCATTAATACACCTGGTACTTTATTCAACAGCTGTTATAAATAATCCACAAACCTGAATTCACTGAATTAATGACTTGCATCTGTGATAGGTAATCTTTCCAAAACAAACTATTTCAGAAATGTTCTGTCCTGTCACTGTACAAAACTACTACTCCAGGAGATTCTATAAATGCAGTATTTTCTTTCCCTTTTTTAAAGATACTCTCAGGAGACTATTTCTATACATATTTGTCACTTCAGTGCTGATGTGTCCAAGACGTTAAGAGATGATCGTTTCAGAGCCATTAATGTTGGAATAGACCTCCAAGATCATCAACCAAGCCCAACCATTAACCCAGCACTGCCAAGTCACCACTAAACCATGTTATCTTGTAATAAGATTTCACTCACTGCTGTACAAATAATGAACATAGCTTTATTAATCTGTTTCCTCTAATGGATTTTCCTGTAATGGAACATTTCTCAATTAAAACAAGAACTGCACCTGTGGTTTCCACTGGTTTCCATCCCTTTTGATTTTGTGTAAATGAGATTGTGTTTCATCTTAGAGGCAAAGGATTTTCACGTACAAAATGATCTACTAAATGTTTAGCTTTGGAAAAACTGCAAGCAGGTTGGGCTTGCTAGGTAAAGACAAGAGATGTTTCTGAGAAACAATAAAACCAAATGTGTCATTCAAATTTCTTAGAGGATGCTCTACTGCAGTAGTGATGGGTCCTGTACTGCCAGACAATCATTAGACAGTTCCCAAAATCAACGACTGAACTGTGTTATGTTTCAATACAGCAGAATAGGAATCAGAAACAGCCCTAGACTCAGTTTGTGTACCTGGACTGCCACTGCTGTGTCTGTGGGAAGAGGAATTTTATTCTGTATCAGCCCCACTCGAACAATACGTGGCCTTCTCAATTGCTCCGGAGCAGCTTCGAATCCATAGCCCTGTAGTTCAAAATCTCTTTCCAGGGCTGCTGACAGAGCAGCAGTTGGCAAATCAAGTTTTCTGGATTGAACAGGAAACAAAGACATTTGAAGATGGTACCTCCTCCTTTTCTGCTCTGAATGCAATGGATCAAGGGGATGACAATTCTGTCAAACCCTGCAGAGACCCCCCAGGCTTCCATGCCCCAACATTCACCCATCAGCCAAGGCAGTGATGAGCTCATGGGCTGATCTCACCCTTCGTGTCACCAATCTCTCACTCTCCTCCTGTCATTTCCAGACAGTAACACCTTGCCGCACAAATCAAGGAGCACACAGGCAGAAACTTTGCTTTCCCTCCAATGTATTTTCCTCAAATTTAATCCCTACTTTCCAGGCTCCATCACCCCGATATCACTATTCCCGTCATGTCTTCCAACCCTGTCCATAACCTTCTCACACTGCCCCGCTCCCCACACCTGGATCACTTCTAAAATACCCCAGCCACCTCACTGCAGCACGACAAGCCCTACTTTTCCCTTTTACCCCTACTCCAGCCCTGTGTCTGCACACCCGCCCTCACACTGACTCCCTTCCCCTCACTCCGGGCTGGACATCCCCGCGGAGCCCGGGGAGAGGCGGGCTGGAAACCCGCAGAGCAGGGGAGCGAGCCCGTCCTGGTGGCGCACCTGGCCTCGCCCCCATAGAGGATCCGCTTCACCTCGGCGAGTTCCGCGGGCGGGATGTGCCTCTCCAGGCACGACTCCAGCGACTCCAGGCCCCCCGCCATGGCCGAGGCCGAGCCCGCGCAGCCCCTCAGGCGCTCGGCGGCCCCGGACTTTGCCCCCCGTGGGCCACGCCCCGCTCCCCTCACGCGTTTTGGCGGGACCGTCCCGGCGGTGCCCGCGGGGCCCTCAGGGCCGGGGCTGAGCCGGGGCGAAGGCGAAGGAGGGAGAGGCAGCGCCCAGGACTCGGAAACGATCGTAAGAAACCACAAAAGTTGGGAAGTCCACAAAAAGTCACTTGGCGTGGAAATCCGTTATGTTGGTCCCTGACCCACTATACGAGCACAGAGTTGAAAGAGAGAAAAGGGGCGAAAGAGAGGGCAAGGGGGAAAACAGGGAAAGAAAAAATAAGAAAAGTAAAGGAGAATTAAAAGAAAAACAAAAAAAAAAAAAAGGGGAAAGGAAAGGAAAGGAAAGGAAAGGAAAGGAAAGGAAAGGAAAGGAAAGTTCCATTGATCCAGCAGCTGGGATGTCCAGGGGATGTGGCTGTTCCTGGCTACTTGCCCCTTCTGGACCAACTCCTGTGCTTCAGACATATCTCATCTAAAAGTAGAAGATCTTTAGGAGCTTCTTCCAATGGTACCTGTCCAACAAAAAGGTTTGGAAATAGGTCATAAAATGGCACTGGTTCTCATGGATAAGTGTGTGTGTCCATTAAAGTTGCAGTAAAACTCTGAACAGGAGCCAGTAATAAATAACTTTGAGTTTAATATGGATTTTGAGGCCCGTTATAATTGGAAATCCATCCCAAACCCAGATTTAATGTCAGGTAAAGGATTGAACCAATTAAGACCTTGATCTGGGACAAAATAAAAGTGCATCAAATAAAGAAGGTTTCCTTCTGCGGGTGCAAGGCAGACACCCTGTTTAAAGCAGTTATTGCCACTGAAGCACTGGCTGTGCCTTCTGCTTCAAAACACACACAGGTTCACGAGGTAGCAACCAGGTTTCTCATTCAAGTGGAACCTGAAGTCCAGGGATGGCTACATATCTCTAAATATATCCCACTGAGTTTAAGCACTGCTTTATGTATCTGCTGGAGGATGTAACAACTTTCAGCACTTAGCATTTGCAGTTGTTAGGTATTTTGAGTTAAATATTAAGCCTTTTAGACTAAATAAAAAAAAGAATGTCAGGGAGAGAGTGTCTAATATTTAACTTTAGGCAGAAAGTGTCCAGGGGTAGTCTGGTTTCATCAAGGCTTTTGGAGACACATGATTCTTTCTCTCTAATTCACCCTTTTTAACCAAAAAAGTTTCAGTGAAATTACTTTTCTTTCCCAAACATGTTTCTGAAGGCCAATAATAAGCAGTGATTGATGCATACATTAGATTTTTCATCTGATGATCCTAATTTTCTTTGATGGCCAATTTTAAAGGTACCTATCTGTAACATTTTGTTCTGTTCATGGCTGGCAGATCTTTAAACATTGCAGGGGGGGAGATCAATGAAAAAATTAGCTGACAATAGAGGGGGGAAATGAAGAGGCCATGTTCATTTCCATATCAGCATGGCCAGGATGTCAACAGATAAAGCATTTCTGGAGGATTCATAGAAACAAACAGAAGGGCCTGGGTTTCTCTGGGAGCTGTTCAAGTTCTTTTCTGCCTGGACTGCAAATTAAAGGGAAAAACAGCAGGTCTATTTTGTATCCAGCTCCTGAAGAAGGTCACATAACTGAACTTTTCTCTTCAAGTTCTATTCTTAGTGTGAACTTTCACTGACTTCTCTATTGGTGCCTTGTTTATTTGTAATTTAGTAAATTGTACTACATGTAGGAAATGGACTTCATGGCAATAAAACTGAAGCCCCTGAAAAGAATACTTAGGAACAGTGGAGACCTGAAAAAACAGAACATTTCCTGTGCACCGTATCAGCCATCCTGCAACAACACGGTGAGGTCCAGACTGCATGAATAGGAAATGACAAGCCTGGAATTACTAATAATGATGAAAGGAGATCAGGCTATTCCATAGGGACTGCGTGTATATAAAGGTATAACTCCAGCCAACACAATAAACCTTCAAAGCACAAAATGTTAATGTTGAGCAGGAAAGTAACCTAATAAAGGAAGATGCCTTCCACATCCCAGACAAAGCACATTAGAGGGCTTGGATTTAAGTCTAAATGTTCCACCTCAGTCACTGCAATTATCTGTTAAGTAGGATGCTTGAATCCAGATCCCATTTCTGATTCTGACTTCTTCAAATCTCTGTATTTAAACTTCTTCCCAGTTCTGCATTACCTGGACCAAGTAATTGTTTTGGGAAACAGCAGAACCTTTTGGGATGAACCCAAACTGTAATAACTGATTTAGGGGAAAATAAGTATTTTGTGGAACAAAAGTGCTTCAAAAAGAGGGAAAATTCCTGCAAAACAGTTGTGTAGTGCACATGCTTTTCATCTCCATTGCCCTCAGTCAGGGTGGTCCATAAAGTTGTATGTGGAAGTCAGGACCACACAATGCAATCAGTACAGAAACAGTTCTCATGTGTTTCTGTGCTGAAACCCTGCATTGCACAGGCACCATTGCAGAGCTAAAGCTGGCCTTTGGTAGTGCTGGTCCACAGCTCTGTGCTGCAAGTCTGTTCACAAGGGTTCCTGTAAAACCCCATAATAGCACCCTGGCATTAGTCAGCAGCACCCTGGAGAATGAATTTAAGAGCCAAAAAGCTGGAGTTCAGGCTAAAATTGGGAAAGACCCAAGAAAAGATTTAAACAAACAAACAAAGTCTTTCCACTGTAGCCCAAGATAGGAGGAAAGGCTGAACAGCATCACAAATCAGTGTTTGTAGGCAGCAGTAGAGGCAGTGTTTCTGTCTGTCCTTCCTGAGGCAGTAGCAGGTATGTTTACTCCCTCTGAAAGACCCAGCTTCTTACAAACCCTGCTACTACCATCATGTGAATCATGTTTCTGACACTTCCTTCACCTGTCAGTCCTTGGAACTGGACACTTGGAGCTCCCCAGAGCAGCTAAATAAATTAATATCTCAGGTCCTTAATCCAGTACCTGCCTCAGATATTCCCAGTGTCATGCTGCTGGTCATCATCAATCCCACCTATCCAGGGTTTTGGGTGGACACAGATATGTCCTGCAAGGGCACATGATGTTGGTGCTCTGTCTAGGCTTACATTTTTAGTGCTGCAGTACCCTTTAAAATTCTACAATGTCCTTTTCCAGTGGTCACAAAATAAAGTACTGAATTCTACTGCAATCAGGTCTTTACATTGCTTCACCTCAAATACAAATTCCCTTGCCTCATGTGGAAATATAACACAATTATCTTGAAACACTCCTGATTCAAAACATTTCAAGTGTAAGAGACAGGCAGTGAAAGGGAATTAGCATAATAGAAGTGTAGGAGAGGAGAAGGTCTAAAATATAGAGGGAAGATAAAACACTAGCTTCAGGCTGCTTAATACACAGCTAAAAGAAGGGAGCTGTTAACCTTTCTGTCTCTCCTGCTCTGGTTTAAGGGTGCTGTGATGCAGGAAAACAAAAATTCTGTTTTAAACTTACTCCTTTGTACCATGACCTCTTGCTAACAACAACTCTGGTGGGGCTGTTAAGGTTTAGGGTTTTGCCTTTACAAAGCTCTCTTCCTAATTCTACTCAAATCCTCAGAAGCACTGGTATCACTTTTAGAAATGGGTCTGCGTGTAAACTTAAGCCAAAGTGAAGCTGAGGATTTTGATATTGATGGAAAATCCCAGCCTGCATTTAGATTGCCTGTCTTAACTGTGAACTCTGCAACAGCCATAGGTACAATCACCTATGGAGCAGCAGAGCCAAATTATAAACCTCATCCAGTTGGCTTTGTGTCCTCTGCTTTTGGCTTCCTGCTGTTTTGAAGGCTGGGTGAGGGGAAGTGGCTGAAAACTGAGGAAGTTTATTGTTGACAATACATTTTGTCTGCTCTCAGGCATGCCTGGGACCAAAGCAGTCCCCAGGCAGCCCCAAATCTGGGCAGTGAAATCTAAGTTTTTAGCCACTCTCCCCTCCCTCCCACAGGAAAAGCCCATCTCACAGTTTTCAGAGTTAATATATCTTGGGAAGATCCTTTCTGGTTTTAGTGCTGTTGTCTTTGTAGATAGAAACATTTTCTCTGATTGCGTTGACTGAATCACACCTGAAAATGTATCTTTAAAGCAGAAGAGATTCACAAATTGGCTTCTTTGCCAATTAAAAACTTCATCCTCCCCTGGAATATGGCTGTCTCCCTGGTGCACAGGAAGTGCATTAAAGAAGTCATAAAGACTCATAAAACACATTTAGTGATGTAACATTTAAGAGCAGAGTTCTTGTTCATTACTGTAACTTTCTGCTAAATAACCACCAACAAGATTCCTCATGGGCTCAAAAGGTCAGTGTTATTTTTGCTGTTGAAATCATGGAGACTGGGAAACAACTGTGTGTAAGTTGCTGATAAACTGGAACAAAGACAGAAGAGAAAAACACTGAACATATAAGAATGCAAGTAAACCAGCAGGAAAGGAGGGGAGGGGAAGAATCTCACGGACAGTTTATTAAAAGAACAAAAGAATAAAATCTGGCGCATTTGTTTTCCATGGGTTCAGGAAGCTCGGTTTTAAGCACCTACTATAAATAGTGTTCTAATCCTTCATCAAAGTGGGTAGTAGTCTATAACAAAATGAATGAATTTTAGGTATAATCTGGGAAGAGGAAGATGTCCCTCCCCTCACAGAAGGAAGATCTTTTGTTTGAATCCTTGCAGAAATTTGGTATTTCAAGGTCTAAGAGCTGCAGAGATTAAGAAGAGTCTGGAACATGACATTTCTGTACTGCCCAATTCTGGTCAAGAATATTGTTAGATAATGGAATTAGTAAACATCTAGTTTGGAATTGAGTGATCTGATTTTGAGAAAGATGGGCTTGAATTTATCACAGTGCTAACTTCAAAATCCTCAAGGAGTTCCCCTCTGAGTGGAAGGTCTGTGAATTGTCTGAACTTTGGAAAAACTTTTGATAGAGATATCATATTGAAAGGAATGGAAGCTTGTTTGAAATTCCAAAAAGAACAATTTTCAGTCATTTAACCCTGCATAAAGGATCTGATTGTAATGTAATCCCAAACAGCTACCTCAGAGCTATCCAAGTTAAAACCAAATGCAGAATACAGGAGCCTTACATTGCCCTTAAGGGCAAAAAATTAATTGAAAAATTATTTCATGCAAAAAACTGCAAATTGTTCCAGGAGACCTTATTAGATGGCCCCAAGACACATTATTTTCTAGGTGAGAGCATGGGTTAATAGCTTGGCCAGTGGCAAAGTGGTATTAAATGATTCAATACACTGTGTTTGCTCTCAATAGTATGGTTTGGGGCTTGGTGGTGCTCAAAACAACTCAACAAGGACCTTGGAGAGGTTTGTTTCCAGAGCTTGCCCACTGAACTGGACACAGAATAGGTAACTTTTAGGGTAGGCACTGAGTATTTTTCAGACAGGTCAAAACTTGCGCACAGCAGTCAATAAAGTGCTACATTAATCTTTAGTTTCACACTTGGAAGCACAAAAGGAACAGCAACATCCACTAAGAGTCAACACCTTGCTTTTCTGGGAGGGCATTCATGCTGAGATTGAGGAAATTACAGTGAGGCTCTCTCTCACAGAGCATGAGACCCTTCCCAACAGTACAATTATTGGGAGAATGTTTTGGATGTCTCATACAGGCCGTGTATAAAATGACCTCCAGTGCAGGTTGCACTGGCTGGCCCAAAGACAGGACATTCTCCATATTAAAATACCTCCTCATTAAAATACTTCCTCATTAGTCTCTCACCAAAGCCATTCAACTCACAGCTCCCACTGAGCAGGAGGAACTAGACCTGCAGAGTGATTTCAGTGGCAGGAAAGGGAAGAAAAAAGGGAGCATCTGTGGGATCCATCTGCTGCACCTTGATGTGGGAGCACAATTTTGTGCTAAGAAGGGGCAAAGGGGCTTCAACCCTTCAACTGAATTTGCCCAATGACTTGATCCATACCCCTGACACCTGGACACAGTCTCTCAGGATTTCAGAGATTTTGTACACAAAGACTTACTTAGACACCCAACCTGGAAACTTCTGCTTGAGAATAACCTGGTCTGCTGTAGAATTTAGTTCTGAGCAATATGCTTTTATTCCACAGTGAGAATATCTGTGATATTGCTGTGAATACAGGGTGCTAACCAGAAGCAATATCTCACTTGAACTGCAGACTCTGCTGCAACGCAAATCAGCTGTTCAGTGCAAACAAGCCCTTTTTTCAGAGAATTGGGAAGACAGCAAAACTTGCAATCTTTTAAGGACAACTCATGGAAGGGATTTTGTGAGGCCTCAATGGCACATTTGTGTGGTAAAGGCAAATATCTGTGTCTCACAGCCACATGTAAAATTGGGCAGACGGCTGCAGCTGCACTTGGCAAACAAACAGTAGTAACATAAGCTTGACACTCTAAATGATGGTTATTGAACTGGTGTTTTCATGAACAGCCTAGATGCTGGCAAAAGGGCATGAGGAAGACAAAACAGAAGTTTAATTAACTTAACAGGAAAGGAAAAATCTCCTAGATAAAAGGAAAAGAGTCATTTCTGAGCCAAGTGTTTAAAGGGTTCTCAGACCTTCCCAGGCCAAAGAGTGTCTGTATGTAATGCTGACTTCCTTCCAGCTCTGTCTGTGCCAGAAATAACTCGTCAATGGAGTATATCTTATTAGTGTACCTTTTATCAAAGCCATTCCTGCACAGGAAAGTGATACTTGCTGCTGACGTGCTGCTGGCATATGAGGAAGAAGGAAGGTGTATTTATGAAGAGTGTAACACATTCTGCTGTCCTTCCTGAGCCCATACAAATGTCTGCGGACTTGTAATGGCACAACCCAAAAACTTCTGAATGAGAGACAGCAGCTGTGCACCAGGGCAAGAGGGGATCTGCAAGGATTCATTTGCCTCTGCAAGATCTTGGGTATTTTCAAAGGCACTTTAGCAGTTTACTGCTGCTGTCATGGGTGACATGTTCCCAGCCACAGCAGAGGGAACCCAGAATGATGAGGGTGGTGCCTCTGGGTCACCACGTTAACGGTGGTCACAAAACAGCTGAAATGTGGGCAGCCAGGTTGTGCACACAGAACAGACTCTCGTGGTGCCTCAAGACACAACACGTAACGTGACTTGAGCAACGTGCAAGTCGCTGGAGTTTAAACTGGTTGGACAGGGATGAGAAGACAGGATGTGATAGAAACACAAAGGCAGTAGAAAGAAGGAAGGGAAGAGATTGTGGATGACCTACTGGTGGAGATAATTTCCCTGCTGAGCAATAGTTACCATACCAACAATTTCTGAGCAAATTTCCAACAGTAACTGTAGGAAGATTCTTTGTTTGGCTTTGGGGATTTTTCTGTTTACCAGCTAGACTCCATATGAGACCTTTGGTCCAACCTCACAGTGCAGAGTTCTGTAGGTCCAGAGGAGATGACAGTACTAAATTTATAGCCCAAATATCATTAAGGATGGAATGTAGTCCTTTCCAGGAACGAGTGAGACACTCTTCCCACAGCCAAAGAGAGGGGCTTTTATCTCTTTCCTTCTACACACAGGCACTCTCCTGCCCCCCCACTGTGCTGCATGCATATAGCCATTTCCTGAAACATTTCAAATTTGTTTTCCTTAGGTTATTTGTGTCTACAGCCACCAGATGGTCTGTGTCAAAGCTGATATGTTCAACATATTATTCCATTATCCTATTAGGTTGAACATGTCCTTCCTCCCATGAGAGCTGTTAAGATATCACCCTTAGAGAAAAGAGGCAGCTTTAGTCCCACTGTCACCTCCTTTCTCCTTCTGAGTAACACACTATCCCCAGTGATCCTATTGCACATAGCTAACATTTTAGACTATCTTAATATTCTGTATTCCTACTTTCAAGAAATAGTATCTGGCCATTTAATATCCAGCTACCTCAATGAACAAGCTGCAAACAGGTATCAAGTGTGATTAAAAAAAAAAGACAGTGATGATGCTTTCTTATTTTCAAATTAAAATCTCCTATATTGTTTTATAGGACTCTATAATTTGAAATGATCCTCTATCAAGATACCAGTTATATTTCCAAAACTCCTCTTTTAATCTTAAAAAGTCTTGGAAAACATCTGCAATTCAGGTCAATGACATTTAAACTGAGGAAATGGTCACCTTTGGTTTTCCTCTGCGGGCTCCTCATGCCCCTGGGAATGGGAGAGCAGAAATTCCTGGCTGGTTTCCATGACCTCAAGGACTGAACTTTCTTTGCTTGAGGAGCCTTCCCAACCCCTGCAGCAACTACAACTAAGATAGTTTGTGTCAACAAAGATTATTCAAAAGCTGCTGTCTCAAGTCGGTAGGGGCAGTAGGAAATGGGAGAAGAGAGGGAGAGAGAGGCAGAGAAGGCCTCGCTGATGGGGATGGAGGCAGCCAGCACACAAAGGAATGAGCCTACGTCAAAGGTACACGGGGTCTCCTGTGGGAATTCTTAATCACTAGCAACAACAGCAGCATTAGCTCTTGCTTTTCTCCAAGATGCAACTCTGGGTGAGAAATACCCTGAATAAAGGACCCTTCTTTTTATATACCAAAAATAAATCTTTTTGGAAAAAATGCATACACCCACACCCACATCCCCCTTTATTTGCAGGCCTGGAGATTTTTGCTATCTGCTCTACTCACCCCTTACATCTTCTGTTCCACAATGGGAAGCAGTCACAAGAGTGTCACTCACAAATATTTTGACACAGTTCAGTTCCTACTGGGCCAGGAATAAGGACAGTCATCAGCATCAGCTCAGTTCCAGGAACTGAATAAAATTAGGTATTTTTTAAAAGCCTCCATCAAGCCAGGCTGTGCCCTGGGAAGCCCCTCTAGCACAGCTTCCTCAGAAGCTTCTGTGTTAATCAGAAGGAGCAGTGAAGAACATGTCTGCCTACCTAAAAATCCACACTCCTCACCCTGACTCCACAGAGCATTAGCAGGCTCTTCAGGCAGAGGTGAAGATGTGTGAGTAGGGTCCCTATAGATCCTTCAAGAGGCACCAACATTCATAATTGTCCCAGGAGGAGACAGTGGTCACCTCAATTACTGTTGCATCCCCTTCATCTATAGAGTTATGATCTTGTAACACACAAGTTGTATGTTGTCTCCATAGAGGAGGCAGAGGCAGGTGAAAATTAACCAACATGCACCTAAAGCACAGAAAGATAATTAATAAATTGATATTAGGGCAGAATGGTATAGACTGTTACCAGTAGTTCCTACTGAAAGTGGCTGATGGGTCACCATTTAGGTGATGGCAGAGAAGTTCTGAGAGATGTTTTGGCTGAGGAGCCATCCCTGTGAGCAGCAGCTCCCAACAGGGGAGAGCAGAAGTGGAACTGTTACACAGGGATAGGACAGTTGGGGGATGCCAGAGAGTGTCTTACATGTGCTGTAACTCAGACCATGTCTAGTATCTCTTCTAATCCACAGGAGTACCATTTCCAACGTCCTTTCTTGCTGGATTGCTTTTGTCACCATAAATCCAGATGTTCAGGCTTTGGGAGGGAAGAAGCAATTACACTGTAGGGCTGCTCAGCATTGCAAAACAACACCCAGTTAGGCTGTGGTCCTGAGGAATTGCAACACTTCAGAGATTCACTTGGACTTTGCATTCAGTGTTCAAAAAAATGATACACTGACTATCAGATCTGCTGGTTTGTGCTTCTCTGGTCACCTTATGTGCCTAATTTCATGCTAACTATTGCAGGTCTTCAAAGCTTCCTTCTAGCATAGCGTAATTTCCCTGCAAGCAAGATCTCTTCAGGAACCAAACCACTGGGAAGCTCTGTATATACAAAGCTGTAGTTTTCAGAGTGGAAGCTGTCTCCAAGGATATAAGCAAAATCTAAATGGAAAGATTCCTCGCTTCCTACAGGTACAAAAAATTATTCTCTAGTCATGTTGAATCATAAGATCTTGAATTACCAGTCCTAGAGGAATGCTTACTTACAAAGCAGTGATTTAGCAGAATATTAGAATATAAAGGTGAGAGGAGCAGCAGCTATACAAATACTTTCTGTCTCACCACAGTTTCAAAATGTGCCCAGCCCCTGAAGCCACAGATTACTGGACAGGAGGCTGGGAGCAGCAATGAGAACTGCCTGCAAATGATATTCCTTAGGATTGTGCAATTTAACCCAGCTGTTATGAAGATGGATGGATGCAGCACACACACATATTGCTGCCTGCTCCACACAATGGCTGAAATTGGGCAGAGGGAAGGAAGACATAGTGCAATTTGCAAATAACTAATATGCCTGTGGCCTTTCTTCACCTTTCCATCTCCTTATGCATTAGACTAAATATTCATATCCCAGGCAATAACCCTTCCCAGTGCTGACCTCCGCATCCACCTCTTTCTTCCTGTCTCTGATTTGCCAGTGATTCAGCTTCCCTTATCCACATGTACTTGGCCTATAAGTATGTTCTCACTGAACATACTTTGTAGTTTCATAAGCTCCAACAAAACTTCTAAAATTACTACCATTTTGTCTTTCACTTGCCTGCTTACAGTTCACAGCTTCCATATGGTCTGGATGAGCTCAGGTACATGATCTGATTGCTGCTGGTTTCTGTTATTCCTTTGTCTTCTATATATCATTTTCTTAATGCTGTGCTTTATTTTAGCTTGTTTTATGTGTATAGCTGCTAACGAAGCAAGGGCCAAACTCAACAAAAACAAAAAATATATTTAAGGTAATTTCCTTTCTTAAATGTAAAAAACCATCTAATGCCCAGCCTCTTAGGATGATTTACCTTTGCTTAACAATGAGCCCTTTGGGTTCATTGAACCTCCGCGTCTGTGCATGCAGGGACATGTTTGCAGTTTAACCAAGGTGAAGAAAAATAACACTTTTATTAGTTGCCAGGCCAGTGAACAATCACAGCCAGAAACCCTTGTTGCTTCTGACCACAGTTGCTCATCCTTCAGGGGCACCTGAACTAAGTGAAATACCATAACAAAGGATCGATTATGTTACAGTCCAGAAGCACAGGAATGTCTTCCTGAGCACAATTCCAGAATGTGGTTTGCAAATAGAGAGTGCTGAGGGGACAAAAAACCTCACAAAGCAAGCAAAAAGAGGGGAAGACCCTCCAAAAGCAAAAAGAGGCCTCATGAATGTGAAGTGAGAAGCCACACAAGTCCAAGGCAAAGGGAAGGGCTGCCCCCCAACTTGCTGCTGTTCCCTGGCAAAGCATTGCTCAGTTCAAATAGCCAGAATATTTTCTGTCTTCACCCAAACAAATAAGGACCAGGGTTAATAAGCTTAATAATCTCAACATTCAGAGTAATTTAGAGGCACTTTTGCTCCTAAATTGCTTAATTGCTTTCAAAAATCCTTTGTGGTTGCCCGTTTCTCCCTTGACTTCTTGGCACCTCCCTATGGGCCTTAGTCTTGATGCTGAGTCAGTCATGTGTCCTGGTCTGGGCCTCCATCATTCTCTCCTTTAAGAGTGAAGAAACCTGCCTGAAATAAACCACCAGAGAAGTCCAGAGAAGAAGCTGTTTTACAGACCTGAGATTTCTACCCAAAATTGAACAGGATTTTATTTCCTCTTGTCTCAGGCAGGATGACACATCACAGGTGTCACCTTCTCAGGAAAGACCACTTGCATGAGTGTCCCTCAGTCCAGTCCATCCTCAGCTGAATACAAAACTGACACTTCCATCCATTCTCATTGGGATAATATGCTTGCTCCAAACCTGAATTCGCAGCCACATACAGGCTGTGAGTCTCACTGGGCCTTGCACATAAACAGCAATAAATGCATTTGATGGGTCCTTCACAGAGCTATCTGAAGACAAACAGCTTCCAGCGTTATCTCCAGCTCGGCAAATCATTTAATCTTAGCAGGAACCAGATTAGCCAGGAACCTGAAAGACCACAGACAGCAGAGGGAGCACTCACTGCTCCTGTCCTCAGCTCGAGCACCCTGTCCCAGCTCAACAATGCAAAACCAAAGTAAAAATGACCTCCAGTGGTCACCTGGAAAAATGGAGGTACTACTATACACATGCTGCACTTGTGGTGCAAATGCTGCTGAATGATTAGCCAAGTTAATGCCCAGATGAGGTGCTTAAGAGGGGCTGTGTTTTGGAGGATGTTTCCCCTGCTACGCTGCACCAAGCACACAGTGATCACAGCACACGTTTAGTCTGATTCTGGTTTGTTTCTAGGGTTTCACTGGAGATGTGGAGATGGAAGTGAGGTCTGGACTGGACTGCTGGTGCCCCTCGTTTTGATCTCACCTTTCCTGCACTGCTGCTGGAATTTCCTGTGAAGGCTCCATCCCACCAGATCCCAGCACCTGACTGTCAAAAGTGGAGGCAACACTGAGCTCCCCCATGAAGTGTGGAGACCTCTCATGAAAGTCACTAAAGATGAAATACTTTGTGAGCTGAATCCCATCAATTTAGTGGCTGAAACATTCCTGTAAGTACCAAACATTAAGCAGCTAAAAAAAGAAACAGTCAAGGGTTAAATGTCAAGTTTACACTATTGAAATGCAGGGCAGATGCTTCCTAGTCTGTTTACTGGCATGTTACTGGTTCTTGTCAGCAGTTCTGTCAATCCAGGCTTTCTAGATGTGTGAGGAAAAATCCCAAACCCTGGGCTCCAGAAGTCACCTCTTCCCCACCATGTGCTTCCCAAGGCAAAGGAACAGCAATTGCCTCTACTCGGCAAATCAAATTTATTCCGATAAAGCAAAAGATCTTTAGACAACCCTTTGTGCTCCCCAGCAAGCAAAAGGAAATGCTGGAAATAAGTGGAAAGGCTCAATGCTGCCACTATTTCCTGTCTCCCAGCACCAAATGAGAGCACAGGGGTCTGTGTTCAAGGAGACTATTCCTGATGAGAAACTACCTGCAGCCTTTTGGAAATTTCTTATCAAAAGGGCCCCATTTGCACACCCACCTCAGCCTCTGAACTGGTTTCTCCCAATAATGCTATTCTTTGCTCCCTCTTCCCTTCTTGCTGCTATTTGGCACAAGGAAATATCAGGGAATTGGCTAGTACATGCTTGGATGCCAGTGTAGAGAGGTATGGCCAGCCCCAGGGCCTCTGCCTGACACACCACAGCACACAGCTTTTCAGGAAGAAGGAGAACATCAGGCAGAGGAAAAGAAACCAGCAAAGAAACAAAAAGCTAAAAATGAAAAAACTGCAGAACAGATTCACAAGCTGAAATTTTAAAAAAAAAGGTGAGGAGGAGAGGAAGAGGGCAACCACCTTCAAAACATAGCTCAGGTAGAAGCTGGAGAGCATAAAGATAATGCATTTGAATTTATTGGAACAATAAATTCTCTTCTATTTGTCCCATGATCTCTGCCAGCAGTGCTGCCCTGTTGCCCCAGTCACCCATGCAGAGTCAGCTTCATTGCCTTACCTCAGGAACATTCACTACAGGAAGGTGCCCTGTGTGTATCAAATTAGTGCCTTTAGAAAGCCCCTTCAGGAAACATCTACGTGCTCCTTATTCAGTTAGCAGGCAGGGATGGAGTGGGGATGCCAGCTGAGAAGGGGATTTATACAAACATGGGACTGATGGACTGACAGACTGTGTCCTGCTGAATATTGGTGCAGCCTCTCAATTGCTTTTGTGCACAAGAACCATCTTATTATAGAGTTGAAAAAATTCTAATCTTAGATTTAAAGTACTGGGATGAACAACTGGGCATAGAGGTACTCACAGGGGATATCCCCTTTTGATCTAATGAGAGACCAAGGTTGATAAGCCTTCAATGCCTTTGGAAAGTGTTTTAACCTCAGAGTTTTGGTATGAATTTATGGCATTGAAACATGTAGCCAAGTCACTTGGAGCAACAACAAAGACAATATCAGTCCAAAATGTTGTCCCTGTAGCTGGGGTTGGGAAAAGGTGAGATTTCCATGTGCAATACACAAAGGTCTTAGATGCTGCAAAATCTACCAGCTGGCTATTGGAGCAGCCCCTGACACACTGGTGCAAGTCTTCAGCACATTTCCTAAAGTGCTGAACAGAGATCTCAGAGGACATAGCCACAGACTAATACCACTTTCAGGGACATGGTGTCTCACAGAAATGTCCCATTCTCCTGCTTTTGTTGCCCCAGGGAAATGGGATGTAACATGCTGCCAACAGCTGTGAGCAAACAAGATTGTCCATATGGCAGCTGTAAGGCAACGAGACTGAGGAGAGAGAAATTTCTGTCTCTGACAATAGCTAATGGGCTCCAGGCAGACTGGCAGCTGCAAAGCACCCAGTTCCCTGCTCTGGTTCTGCTGACCAGGCACCTCTGGGACTGTACTATGAGCTGATGAAGAAAAGAGGCAGAACAAGTCTGCTTCCATCTATTTTTATACTGCAGATCCATCTGCTTCTCTCCACAGCTGGCAAGGCCTGGAGCTCAGTTTAGATCCTCCCAACAAAAGCCTCTTTATGAGGCATGGGAATCCCCCAGCACTATCAACACCATTTGGATTGGATTGCCCAGGCACGGGCTATTTTGGGCACCACAGGTGGTTTCTCCATCTCACTGAGCACAGGGATGGAGCCAGCAGATGCCTCACCACAATATTGCTCTGCCATTCCACCAGGGGTAAACTGAGCAGTGGGAAGACCATTGGATCTGGGGGGTTGGGACACAAAGGGAAGAGTTCAGGGAACGGGTTTCACAGGTGACACAGAGCAGAATTTCCATCAACATCAAGACTGAGATCTGCTTTTGAGACAGAAAAAGAGAGCAGAGCTGATCAGAGTTTGTGCCCTGAGCAGAGCAGTAACTCACCCCACATCTAGACCCAAGATCTTCATTCCACAGACACCATACACTAGAGAGCAACTCCTGCTCTGTCTGGGAAAAGCAGAAATCTCTCCTCTCCTCGAATCTCCTCTNTCTCCTCTCCTCTCCTCTCCTCTCCTCTCCTCTCTTCTCCATCCAGGCAGTAACCCCTTCCTTTGTGCTGAGGTTCAACATCTGCTTGTTCCTGTTGGAGAGACCCCTGGGTTTCCCCCCAACACACAAGCAGCAGAAAGCTCTCCCAGCTTCTCCTTTCTCTGTTACCTTATTTTTTCTTGTCTGCTTAGCTGGCCTGGAGGTCTCACCTGCTGGAAAACTGCCATTAATTTTCCATCTGCAACATTGGCCAAGGATTAGCAAAAAAAAGAATATTAGTCACTTCTAGTTTTCTTGGGATACTTGACTACCAGCAGAGGCCAAAGGCCACAGATGCTGAGGGAGAGCAAGTTCCTGTGTGTCCTTACCTGGAAGTTGACATGAGCAGATGCTTCTCTTTAGGAAGAAGAACAGGGACACATTTCACAGTGCTGGGATTCATCTGGAGAGAACAGAGCCACCTGGAAAACACTGAATTCATGGCTCTGTCCTCAAGGACCTCCTTTTGGAGGCTGTGAACGTGTCTGTGCAGCAGACAGAGCACAGCTCTTCCAAGACCTGACTGACACACAGGCTGCAGTGCTCAGTGTCAGCCACATGTCACTGACATCCCGACCCCAGGATGCAGCCTCATGCTTTTGATGGGAAGAAGGCATTAAACTCTCCCAGGGAGGATTGTATGTCCCACACAGTGTTTCCAAATCAAATGCTGATGGAAAGATCCTCCTGCAAGGGAATTAGAGACTTCTGTTAGCATAGAGAGCACGTCCTCTTCTCCAGCCACACAGGGAAAATCTACAGGAACACGGTTGCTGCAGTCCTTGAAAATGAAGGTAGTTCTGAACCATGGAAAGGAACAGGCAGCCTCTGCCTCTTGGATAAACTTCTTGTGCATTAGGTCTGGGTTATGGTAGGAAAGGAGGGATCATTGGCAAACACAGAATTTAGGATTGGAGAGAAATTGCTTGAGAAGCAAGTGCTCAGAAATAGCAAGCTAGAAGTGTTTCTGATGAAAAGACTCGATTTCTATGCATTGCTCAATCCATAAGGAATGGGGGATCTTGGGCTTAATTTTGTTGCTGATGAACGCTAGCTGGGTTAGTTCAGCAGACTGGAAGGCCTCAGTGCAAGTTAGGATATTATTGTGTATTTCCTCTGGAAGGAAACCAAAATGCTGTTTCTCATGACTTCAGAAAGGACACAGCTGTAGAACAAGCAGCTGAGTCTCAGCTTTACTTGTGGCATTGAGTTACTGATGGTGGGAGAAAAGACTATTTCTGTTTTTCCAATGCAACCTTTAGCATTTTGATCCTTCTGGAATTAGAGGAGGATCTTGAGGAGGGTCTGAGATTTCTTTTTGCCTCCACCCTATTCTGTTAGTGCTTTTGGCATGGATATAAAGAAAGGCAGGAAACACTCGGAATACTGGACTGTTCCCAAATGGCAGGCATCTCAGAAACGAGGCAGTCAGCTGTCCTTTAAGGTGCTGGGTGCCACATAGCCCAGCACCCTTGTACTGGTGCTGGGTGCTCTCCTCTTGAGACTCTGCCTTTCAATCAGTCACAATCCTTGTGAATTGACTGCAGCCATCCCCCGGTGGCCTCTCTGGGACTGGGAATGCAAACATTAGCCCTCTTCTCCCCAATGTCTTTTGGATCTGCAGAATAGCTTTTTAATCAGATGTGTTACCAGCACAGAACAGCTCCAAGTCAGCAGCACGATCTTCAGTTGCCTGCAAGGAGCCTTGTGCATCACAGGGCTGGACCAGGAAACCTGTGATTGCTCACAATCACATTAGCAGAGAAGACAGGATGTCAGGGAGTCACTTGGCAAATCTCAGAGCTACCATTCCTGTCACCTGTGAAACCAGTCAAATTCTCTGGATGATGGAATGGTTTAATATCACAGGATCCAGTGTGTGTGGCAGAGCTGCTCAAGACATTAACACAGGAAGCAATATTGTTCAATGTCGACTTAACTGCCTGGCAGGTTATTGAGCAATGTGGAAGGAGGGGAACCTGCTTGGGCCCGAGGCTGGCAGCACTGCAGACAGCATTTCTCCTTGGCAGGACTCTTTTTACCACAGCTCAGTAGTGAAAGCTTGTATGAGCATGGAGCCAAAACGGCCTTCACCCATCCCAGGGCAGCATGGGCAGAGCCCAGCACACCTGTCCACAGAAGGCTTCAGCATCTGCCACTGCTCAGCCCTTCAGCACCTCCAAAATAGGAACTTGGCAAACAAAGCCAACAGAGTGCATTGCTAAGCAGAACATTCTGCCGAGTCCCAACACCAGGACTGTGTGTTATAGGGCACTTGCCAATTCCTGAGTCAACTTTATTTATTATACACAAGAAAGGTCATGACGAATCTCAAAAGATAAAATCTGTGTCTGTCAAGTCACCTTCCTTATTTTCATTGGCCCAGACCCTCACGTTCCACACCAACAATAACAGGACATGGGTTCAGGAGGCACCATGAGTGCGGCTTACCCTGAGATGGCTCAGGCTTGTTTTGCATTCTTCATAGAACTGATCCAGGCTGCTCAATTCTCTTTATTAGGAGGTGTTTTCTTTCCTGGATGCAATCACCACACTGCACAAGAGCCCTGCATCCATGGAAATCCCAAAGAACAGGCACAAGCTTTCACAGCCCAGATGATGCCAAATACCCAAATGATGCAGCTGTGAGTTCTCCAGCAACATGAGATATGCTTAACTCTGAATTAGAAGAAGTATCCTGGCCCAATACCAGCCCAAAAAACATCTCCATGATCTCATCAACAGCTGAGGCAGCAAGACACCCCATGCACACAGATTTCTTCATTGTCATTATGAGCTGTTACCTAGGAAAGGCAAAAGATTAGGGCTGCCTCAGGCTCTGGGTAAATCCTTGGCTAAACCTGAGCAGTCGCAGCTCCAATGCTGTCCGTGTCCAAGCTAGCAGGTTTAAAGACTTCCCTGGGATCTGTGGAAATTGCAGTCACTCCTCTGGATTGCAGCAGAACACTCCCAGAAACCACAGTCCCTGCTTTGGAGTTCAGTGTAACGGTCTCGGACCACACAGTATGGATCTGCACTCTACATAACCTCATCTTTGTACAGCTTACTCTGAACTTGCAGATGGAAAGTTCTTTTCCCACTCCTTGCCTTCCACTTGCTGAAAAATTAACATGCTGCTCTCAGACCCAAACTTGTTTACTTTCTTTGATGTGTAGCAAGGATTCTAATTCTTGAAATGAAATACTGATTTTCTGAGATCTAGACACTTCCTGACACCGCAGTCCCAAAGCAGGGAAATGACTGCATCTTACAGCCAAAACTCCTCCAACAACTCCACCCACTGGGTCATTTCTGAGGAAACATCTCCAGTATCCAGAGATGCCCCTCTTTGTTATCTGAACGACACTGAAGAGGAGATTGGGAAGTCAGGGAGGAACACAGGTCTGATTACTATTCAGTCCAACTCCAACCTGCAGTGAGTCACATCATCTAACCTGAGGTGCTTATTTGTGGGATCAGAGAAGTGATCACTCCCAGGATCACTCAGAGCAGGCAAAAGTCTGTTTCTGGCCCATGAATGAACACACAGAGAATCTCATTTCTCACATGGTCACAGACAAATGCAAGACTGGAGGAATATTTCCTGTGAAAGTAAATTGTGAGGTCCACAGTGCCTCAGAGGAGGTTCTTAGAGCTTTTTAGCTACCTGAAACTTCTTGAAACACATGCAGACACTTGTGTGTATTATGCTTAGCAGCAAAGTCTTCCATTTTGGGGGCAAAAGTGACAAGGCAGGTTCTGCTGCTTTAAATACTGCAAAAAGCTTTTTAGCCAAAATCATTATCTCCCATTCATAGAGAAAAACTACTAATCCTCCACAGCCCCATCCTACTGCATCACTCAGAAATGTCAGCAGGCCCCCAGTGCTGCAGCCAGCTCTTGTCTGCAGCAAAAGCCCTGCAGAGTCTAATTGCTCTGGGTGACTGAGCCAAGGTGTGGATCTCTGAGCACAGATTTCTGATCGGGCCAATTGTGTTGTTAAGCAGGGAGCTCTCTCTGTTCTTCCAAGTCCTCTTTTTTAGGTACGAGCATTGTTCCCGCTGGGCTCCTGCAGACGCCCATTGTTCACAGCTCCCGGCCTTTGATGCTGCAGAACAAAACGCACAGTGTTTGTGAAAGGAGGGAAAATCAAAAAGCTTCTCAATTACACACTTGGCTGAACAGCTTGGGCAGTTGGCTGCAGAGCACCAGGGTGCCAGCACCTCTCCACAAACTGGGGCCTCCCGTGAGGAGGGCTTGAGCACAGCTTCAAAGTGACCCAAAACAGGGAATCACCCTTTGACAGTGGTTGATGGCTACCTGGTGAACTCCCAGTTCCAAGTGTTCCTGTATTGAACAGACTTCTTTTAACCTCCTTAGACACACATTTAGTAGCTGCCAGCTGGAAAAAGCTGGAAATTACACCTGCTTCAGCATTGCTCAGATTTGACCAGAGAAACACCACAGCAGCATCTAGATTTCCTGCCTCTGTTTCCAGACTAGTTTGGCTGGCAAGAACTGGGCAGAAGTCTGAAAAGGTGATGGTCTGCACCAGGAGGGACACATGGAAGGGGAGCCAGCAGGGTGGGATGGCCCAGTCACAGCTGGCAAAGCTGTTGCATGGTGCAGTTGTGGACCCTCAGGTCCAGCTGTGGAACACCCCCTTCCTGCCTTGGGTGAAAACAGCTCTGCTTTGTGCTCCATACACAGCTGTTCACAATTTCTACTGCCATGATGACAGATCCCGGGATGTAAGAGATGGGAGGAGTCTTCTAGTCCTTTTGGGTCTGTCACTTCAGTCATTGCTAATCTCTTCTGCGAAAGCACAGGCAGCACCAGGGAGAGAGCTCTCCAGAAGGATCAATCAATGGAGAAAGATAATAATATAATAAAAAAATACTTGCACACAAGATTCAGCCAGCCGGATCTTCCTGGGGCAAAGGCACTCACACGCTCTTTTACAAATATATTTTATTATTTTAATGCTTATTAAGAAATGTAACCAAGACAGACTCCGCAGCACCAGCGGCTCCTCACTGCCCAGCAGTCTGATGACTTCACAGATATGAAAACTTCACAGATTCAAAAAAACCTTTGGTCAATGCACTTTAAATACATTTGCATGCACAGATTCTCCCACTCCCTCCCCACCCTCCCAATGGTAACTGACAGAGGGAAAACAACACCTATATCATAAAACATTTAAATTAAAAGAGTAATATTTCATACTGACAGCATGTGCAGCAGGGTGTTCATAGTGTCTTGGTTTGAAGACCACAGAGAACTTCTCCACAGGACAGGGCAGGAACACCAGCTCCTGAGACAGTGGGGGGAGTGAAGGATGTTCTCAGATCAGCAGGTTCCAGTCTTGATTTTAACACAGCCTTGTGTAAACAGCCCCAGCAGGCAAGTAAGGAGGGGAGTTACACACAACATTGCCCCAGTCTGGGGATTCTCACCTGTCAGGGTTTGCCACCTCTCATGCAAATGAGGAACTGGTGATTTTTATTACTCTCTATGTGTTTTGCCATAAAGACAGCCAGAAGCTCAGGACCAGAAAGAAAAAATGCTGAAATGACTCAGTGCAATTTGATGCCCAAAACAATTTGGGAGAGAACTGACTTGCAGGCAGCTGAACTTAGCAAACACTAGCACAAAGTATTGCAAGCAGATTTAATGCATTGTGGCACCACTGCAGCCTGTTTGTCCTTCTGGAAGGATTTGGTTTTAGGTAGGGCCCATGCTCATGAAGCAGAAGGGGATTTGTTATACCTGGATGTGCTCATGAAATGGGATAATGTGTCTAGAAAAAACATGATCCATAAGAATCATCCCTGCCTCAATCAATATCAACCCTACAAAGTCAACTCTGTGCACACCCCAGGAAGGGCTGGTCCTTGCCGTGACCCCAGGAGAGTTGTAAGGCTGTACCAGAGTCCTTCCTCAGCAAGTCACATCTTGGTCTCAAGCCAGCATCATCCTTACACCCAACTGCACCTCCCAGCACATTCCTGCTCTCTTGAAATCCTCCCAAACTCTACAAATGCTCCTTCACTACCGAGAATTCTTGTCCGTCCTGAGCCTCCAGTCTCCCACACCTTAGAGACTTCTCAATATCCACCAACATCCCGAGGCCTCTTCAAAAAATGATCAAAGGCTCAGAGTATTCCATGCCACTCCAAGCCTACCTGCACCCTGGCACCTGTGAGAAACCTTTTCTGTCTCCAGTACTCCCAGCTGTCCCACCACATCATCTTCTCCATTCAAGAGCTGCAGTTCAAGCTTGTACAGAGCTTTGAAATATCACTGATCCAAAAGGGACTCTGCAGGATACAGCTGTAAGTGCATTTATTTGCACAGACAAAAAAAGCAGTGCCCTATTGAGGAGAGAGCCCCAAGAACTCTTGGTAAAATTACTCCTGGCAACTAACCAAACTTTGCTTTCTCCAAGACTCTTATAAAGCAAATAAACTCTGGAGCCTAAGAGTCTTCAGGGAATGGTGAAATTCATGGAATGCCCTCATGCCAAATGAAGCACCACATCTCTCTGTGCATCTTCAGTCTTTTTAAGCAAGAAGTTCTTGTTCAATGAAATTAATCTCTGCTGACCCCAGCTCCTACTCTCTGGACCACTGCACCTGGGATTCCCAGGAAGGTCTTTTCCAGCCTCTCCTGACAGTCACCTCATTCTTCCCTTTGTCTTGGCACCATCTTTGTTTATCCAGAACAGCTGGATCAGCTAAACCTTCTCCAGCTGGAAGAAAAATGGGGATATGAGTGGTTCTAGGAAGTTTGGAAGGCAGGTACTCTTCTCAAGACTGGAGAGCTGCCAGGAGAAGGAAAGAGCACACTTCATTGATGGGACCTATTGCTTTTTTCTTTTTAAGGAAAACAAACTAGAAAAGCAGGAAGCCCTGAAATTATGATCCCTAAGAAACAAGAAATATGAAGTCCAAAATTCTGTTCAAAAGGCTCCTGCTCTCCCCAACAACTGCTTCAGAAACATCCTCTGAGGGTCCATCTCAGCCATATGTTTGCCAGAAGGTCGAGCATGTGGTGCAGCTGCCATCCCTTCCTTCCTGTGACTGCAGACAGCTCTCCATAGCCTGCACACAGCCCACCCCCTTCACACACCCTTTTCACTTCAAGTCTGGATCACTAATATTGAAAAGGACTGGATACACTTGAGGCAACTGAAGCAGCAATGAAAAAGCTAAATTGAAGACATCTGGAAAGTCAGTAAGCTCGTGTGGTGGTCTGGTTGGGCAGGAAAGTTTTCCAGAGCAATCTGGAAATCCTAAGTTTGTCCATCAATACAGATCAGCTTGATTCTTGGGGCAACCAAGCAAGAAACTGCCGTAAGTAAAGGTGGAGATGCTCAGGAAATGATAGAAAGCAACCAATCCACAGCAGCTGTCAAAAGTCTGAGCCAACGCAGTGCAAACCATCCCTTTGCAATGGCAGCTAAAGCTCAACACTTCTGCACTCGTGTGTGTTCCAGCACATGAGCAGTGCTGGTATTTTCCCACACTTCCTTCCCTGCTCTGGGTCTTTGTGGACCTAATTGTTATTGACATGAGTGCCGGATGTAATCTTGTGTTATTCTTAGAAACATTTCAGCTCCCAACTGAGGCCTGGAGAGAACAGCCCCCCATGTTCCTGAGTTAGTCTGCCACTGTTACTCTCTGAGGCCAGAGAAGCCACCACACAAAAAACCTACAGAAATATTCCATCAAGAAGGATCAAAAGTAACGAGGTCCCAAGTCATCCTATGGAGGAACTACCTGTGGTCAGTCACAGGGAAATGGCTTCATGTCCCTTACTGGTGCTGCAGTGATAATCCTGTCCTCTGATGTCAGACCAGAGGGAAGAGCCCTGCCAAGAAAGCACCAGTTCCATTAAACCACAAAGTCTATTGTTTTACAAACTGGCCTGTCCTTCTACTAAGGATTGTGGTAGCAGCCACATCTTTTTATCCATCTCACAGTAAGCTTTGTGCTGCCTGGAGCAGCTACATACTCAAACACATTCAGCATCACAAACTTGTCCCCACATGTGTAAATGGCAAAAAGAAAATTCTCATCAAGATGAAACTGATTCTTCATTTACAATTTATAAAACAAACATGGAATAAGAACACACAAACCTAACCTGCTCTTCCTCAAGTATGAAAATCCAGTTTCCCTGGGCTTCTGAAATGTTAGTGGACAGACACGAGGAGGAACCAGATTGGGGGTGGATATTTTATGTTTTCAGCTAGGGAATAAGCTTCAGATCCCAGGAACTACCAGACTTTTCATTTCCTAGTAGGACCACTACTGCCTGTCTCTCCAGAAGGCTGGTAGTACTGGACATGGATTACTTGTCTGAAAAACAAAACCCAGACAATCTTCAGGTAGAATTCAAGCTGATGTCATTTTCTGCTGTCCTTGAGCTTCCAGACTTCCTGTGACAGAGAAAGTTACCAAACTGTGGTGAAACACCTCTGTAAGAAACCACAGCGGTGGTTTGTGCTGCAGCTGCACTTGCTGCAGCACGAATTTGCCTGTTCTATTCTACAGAAAGTAGGAACTGCAGTTTCTAAGCTGAGTTCCAATACTGCTGACACCTTTCAGCTTCTCAGAGCAGGAACACAGACAGGCATAGCTCTGTTGGCCTCTGCACCACAGGGACACATCAGACTTCACAAGAAAAAACTGAAATCACAGGGCAAAAGGTTTTTAAATAGAGTTCATTGGAATTCCAAAATTAGGTTAAGGTATGTGTGTGGGTTTCTCCCTATCCCAAAAAAGAAGAAAAAAGTCCCTCAACCTGTTGAGTGAGGATGAAGATGACTGGAATATGGAATATTACCTCTTCTCACACACATCTGGGGCATGGAAATAATTGTCATTCTAGGAGCTCAGGAGGAGAAGCGCAGAGACGGGGGAAAAGCAGAAAGTGCCACCAGCCCTTCACAGCCCTGCCCTGAGGACACTGCCCACAGCCTGGCCCACAGCACCATGCCCTGCTAACAGCCCTTTTGCCAAGGGAAATCCTTGGCAAGGCTCAGCTTTGGTGATCTGGTGGACAGAGTGGAGTGCTAAGAGGTTATGTTTGCCATGTGCATCTGCAGCACTGAGCACTCAGGGAACAGATAGGAGTTCTTTCCCATCTTTTATAACTTAATGTAAAGTAACCTTATCATCACATGGAAAAAACCATTTGAGCAACCTGTTGCAGTATAAGCTTTAAAAACACAAACTGAATGACAAAGTGCCATGGTTGAAAGTATCCAGAGCTCCCGTCAGGTAAATTCCTTCCCTCTCCAAGCAGTTTCTGTCATCCTTCCTGACAATAGATTTTGCTATCCCCCCTTCTGCGTGTTGCAGGGCCACAGTACTAAGAGGCCTTTCCCAGTTGCTCTTTGCTATTCAGGGAATACTTCCAGCCATGCTTCTATTTCCATTGGTAAAGACAGCGAAACCAACACTCCACCACAGGCACAGTACAGCACAGTGTCCCAAAATCCCTGCATCAGCAGTCTCCCAGAGCTGAACTTGGAATGCCATCCTCGACCTTGGCACTGCCCTCGGTGACAGGCCATTGATGGGTAACGTGTCCCTCCTTCCTTAGTCCACTTCAGTGGTCTCTTGGCTTTTCTCCAGTCTGGTATTTAGGATTATCCAATAGTCCTGGATATGGACCCCTTTCTCCACAGCCATCTGAATACACTGCTCTCCCCCCGCCCCCCAACCTCCCTTTCTGCCATGGCAGAGGTCACCAATGGAAAAAAAATAATTCTACCAGGAAAACTTCGGAAGTCTCATCAGGAAACGTCAGCTGCAGCAAAGGCTGCTCTTTCCAGATCTGAGTAAGACACCTGGGCGTCAATTAGGTCTTCACTGTGAAGCTCCCTGTTCAGGCATGCATCTGAGAGAATCCCATTTTTGCAGGAATGTGGGAGATGCCCATTTGTCTCCAAGTCCAGAGTATTTCCATTCTGGTGCCATTCCAGGCCAGCTTTGCATTTGTTTAAGTCCTGCTTCTCGGGGTCCCTGTGGATCTCCCCGTTGGTGTACAGCTCTAGCGCGTACTCGCTGATCCGTAGGCTGGCGTTCTCCGCCTCCCCGCCGTGGGTGGAAGTCCTGGAGCTGGCTGCTCCCGCCTTGAACGGCTCCTTCCTGCCCAGGATGTGCTGGCTGATGATTTTTCGGAAGGTGTATCGGAACTCCCTGATGCGGTAGGCATAAATTAGGGGGTTTACAACCGAGTTAGCGTGAGACAGGATAATAGCCAGATACATCAGCCAGAGGGGAGCGTGGGCACAATTTGGGCAGAAAAGGGTAAAGCAGTTAATAATGTGTAGTGGAAGCCAGCAGACTGCAAACAGCCCAACAATGATGGCTAAAGACTTGGCTGCATGGACTTCCTTCTGCAACGTGGAGCGGGAACGTTCCCCGTGCACCATCTTGTTCTCCATCTGCTTGAGCTGGCGCCGGGCTGCCATGAAGATTTTCAAGTAGATACCAAACATGAGAAGGAGGGGCAGGAGCACACAGGCAAAGAAGTTGTAGTAGACCATGTACTCCATGGTGACCACAGCCTCGAAGAGACACGCCACCATGCTGTTGCTGCAGTTGATGGGAGAGGTCCAGTTGGAACCTGGCTCTTGGATCTGGGCACGCTTGTGCCACCCCAGCATTGGGGTCAGGCCGATGATGAAGGACAGCACCCAGCAGATGGCAATGATGCCTTTGGCTCGAGAGCCAGTCACCAAACCATTGTACCTGTAAAGCAGAGGAGATGGGAGCTCTGTCAGTGTCATTCAACAAGCTGCTGGCACCCACGCAACATCACGATAGCGCCATGTTCCAGAAGACAGTGAGAAAGGTGCTTCATCAGAGGGGCCTTTGCAGGACCCATGCACCAAGGACACGGTGACACTATCTGCCACCTACTTCCCTCCCCTTTCCTTTAAGCAGTGAACAGTTGACAGAAAAGCAGGGAAATTAATTCAGTTTTCATCTGTGCTCCATCCTCTACCAGTCCACTTGGGCATGCACATAGACCTTGCAGCCTGGATTACCAACAGCACTGCTCTGACCCTTGTGATGAAGACCACTGTGGGTCTCTTGCCAAAGGTAAGGCAGTACCTCCTTCCTGGCAAAGGAGCAGCCTTTTAGCATGGGATTGTTTGGTCTGTCTTGCAGTAGATTTGTAAACCAAATAACACAAAAGAACCTGCAGGCACAGTGCCACCAGCCCTGCATCCACATTCTGGTGTGTGCCAGGGAAATTCTGCTGGCTGAGTTGCAGCAGCCAGGTTGGCATTGCCTGCATGGCACCTCACTCTGCTTCTCAATGGTGCTTTCAGGAAGACCAGCACCACCAACCTTCTTGAAGTAACTGAGGCAAGTCAGTTTTCCTCACCAGTCTAGCTAAGTTGACCCCATGTCTTTCTCAGAGAGGAGGAATTAAGCTGAGGACAATTCTCTGACTACAGGTATGCCAGGGGCTGCACTGCACACACCAAAGGGACCTCAGTGGGGAAGGTATTGATGCCTGGCTGAAGCCAATGCTCTTAACAGCAAACTCTCCAAGATCTGTTGAAAGAAACAATAAGCAACATGGTAGGAATCTCACAGTGCAGCAGAGACCTTGGTTTGTTTGAAATATCAGCCAGTTTCCAAGGCCTCACAGGTTACTGCGAGTCCTGAGCTGACTCCACCAGTTCTTCCCTCTGAAAATGTAAATTAGGGCAGCAGTTTAACATTTCAATGCCATTTCCTTCCCTGGGTAATGCTCAGCATGGAAAGTAGATGGCTGGATTCCCACATTGTGCAGCGTGGGTCCCACACTGTGTTTGACCCCGTGTGTCTGCGATGGGACGGTAGCGCTGGGCTCCCAGTGTTTACCCAGTGTCCTTCTCCCTCTGTCCCCAGAATTCTCTCTGAAAACAAACATTACAAGAAATAATACAACAAGCCACAGAAATCTTTCCATCTCCCAGTGAAATAATTACTCCCACAGGTTCATGCTCCTATCCCAACACAAGTTCAAGACAGGGGAGAAAGAGTGGCTGCTTTTGCACAGTAAAGAATGGAGATCCTGCACATGCTTTAAATCCCTGACAGTGGGCCTTGGAAAAAAACAAGACCCATCAGGGTTGAATTTCCCTTTCTCGGTCGCATTTCAAAACCAGAAAATAGTGAGTGGATAAGGGAGCCAACCACATAATTCCCAGCACATAAAACACACCTAAATTGCCCTTCCAGAAATGAGGAAGGAACTCAGCTGGTTCTGAGAGAGAAAAAGGTTTTTTCCAGCAATTAGTGGATCCTGCCCAGTGCTTAAAGGATGCAAAGGGCACTGCATGAATGGTAGCAGAGAGCTGCTCTATTCAGACCTCATCAACACATCAAAACAGCATCTGTGCTTTGAAATGTACACTCAGGGAACAAGAGAGTGGCTGGAGGCCCTTGAAGCTTGGAAAAACAACAAAACAAACAAACAAAATAAAACAAACAAAAATAAAAAACAGACAAAAAAAGTCAAAACCCTGCAGCCCTGGAATTAGCTACATCTTGTCAGAGGAATTTTGAAATTGTGCAGCTGTTATCCCACGACTAGAGATGTCCCTTCCCTTCCACTAAAAATATATTCACTACTGCTCCAGACAAACACCCCACCACACACTTCCCCCTCCCTCTTGTCCTGTGGGATTCCCATGCAAGAAGCTTTACAAGGCTTCAGAACAGCACTCATCCCAAGAGCTTCCCAGCTACAGTGCTCTGTGCTGGGGTGCATGTCCATAACACCTTGCTCAGTTTCTCTGAGGGTCAAGACTGAAAGCTCACAGCAACTCGTGACACAGCCAATGGCCTTGTGTTGGCCAGGTACCCACTGAGAAATGTTAATTTGTTTAGGGGAGTTTCATTTCTAGGATCCACTGAGGCACCTCTGACTGACTTGGCTGAGGTAGCATTACAATCCAGATGGGCTTTCCTGGACTCTTTCCTCTTATCCTCTTGGAGATGTCATTGAAGACTTTGTGTACTTTGTCTCGGTATCTTTCCAGGCTCACAGCAGCCAGGCCAAAGCCACTCTGCATATCCTCAGTGCTGCAGAACTCTACAGGGTAAGTTCAGGGCTTCCCAGACACATGCCCTATCCTGGGAGCTGCTGGCACCATGCAGGAGGCACAACCAGCTGAAGGGAGCTGGTCACACCTGCAGCCCATGTTCTGCATAACTGGCAGTGACTTTCCAGTAGGTCTGATGTGTCCAGACAGCACTGGATTGTCTGTGCACCAGCATTTCTGCTTCTTGGAAATAACACACAAACAATCACTTCTGTTTGTGAAATTCCAGACACAAAGTACATGAGTGCAGAGCACAGGGATGCTCATGGTGGTGCTGGGTGTGGGGAGAGAGTCATCTACCTCCTCCAAAAAAATAACAACTTTTGCAAACACATGAAAACGTGAGTTTTCTTCAAAATAGTTTCACCTGCCCTGCTGCTCTCCCAGCCACCCAGCTGGCAAAACGAGTGCAGGAGAACAGCTGCCCTTGGTGAATGTACAGCTCCTCTGGGCTGCCAAGAGTAACTTGGCTGTGGATGTGCCACTTCTGGGTCCTTGGACTAAGTTCTGTGCCATGAAGACAAAGATTCCTGCACAGAGTCTCTGAGACTGGGTGGAAGACAGAGCTGGTAGTCTGTCCAGAGTGTCTCTAGGGAAAAGTTAAAATCTTCCAATACATTCACTGATATAAATCTGGCCTAACTCACCATCAGTGTCCAGCCATCCTGCTGCTTGTCTTCCAAACCCTTCCTTGGTGGACTGCACTGCACATCCTCTGTCAGCTGTGGAACATTTTCCAGACACCTTTACTACATCACCCAGAATGCCTGTGCTCAGTGAGGGCTTTGATCTGAATTCCAGCAGTGCTCAAAGGTGTTTAACAAATCACTACAAAATGCTGCTGGCCAGACACAGCCACTCAGCAGCCCACACCTCAGGCAGCTGCAGCCATCAGGGACAGCACCAAGCAGGATATTCCATCCCTATTACATGTACATGGAAATGAGGGAGCCTGGCAATCCCAGATCATCCAGGAAATCTGTGGCAGGGCAAGAAATCAAACTGAAACCTTCACATGTACCAACTAAACAACCATTCCCCAGCTCCTCAGTCCAGAACCTTCCTCCTCTATTGCCAGGTACCAACTGATCCTGGTGTCTGTCAATGCCATGGAGATGGGCAGGGGGGTGTGGGGTCCCACAGGTGGGGTTATCTCTCTCCCAGCATTATCTCTTCTCTCAACAGCAGAAGCAGGAATGATGGGCAGACACAGTTCTGCTCGTGACGTGCTCAGTTTCCTGAATAAAACCTTGATAACAGCAAGTTCTGTACAGGCCGTGAAGGCACTGCTTTCAAAGCCATGCCCACGTTAAAAGAAGGAGGGGAATTATTCTGTTCTCACATTAGGTTGAGCCTGCCCTAAATCTATTTAACATGAACGTATATAGGAAATACTGCCATAAAGTCAAAAGTTTTATGGTGAGCAGGGAAAGAAATAAATCCACATATGACTCAAAGTGACAATAAAACAATAAAACCATGGTTGACTGGTTTAGATGCTCACATGTGAACATTCCAGAACAGACCCCTAGAGAATTAAAGCAAGTACCAAAACAGGCTGTTAGCACAAAGGTTCCTTGCACATCCTATACTTTATTCAGGGTTGGTGTTCTTCTCCCCTACTGTTCCTAGACTTTGAGAAGCCAGTTCTTCACATCCTCTGGCAGAAAAACATCCCAGTGCCACCTCAGGACTGCAGTTTAAATTACCACCACATGGGGTAAATCGCTCCCAAAGCTCCAAACGTCAGGGAGCTGCACCTTAATAATGTTTCCCCAGAGAAGCATTGCAGCAGCAAAAGCAGCTTTCACCAGAGGAAAAAGCCTTCTTGGCAGCTGGCACTCCGTGACCTGTGTGCCTGAATCCAGCACAGAGAGCAAGCAGCAACCTGAGTAACCTCAGCAACCTCAGCAAGCTTTTCTGTTTGGCTGCAGGAAGGAAAACTTCCCCTCTCTTTCCAGTGAGTTGGAGCTACCTGTCCTTCCCCTGGGAACATCTCTGAACAAATGCCTGCACAGGAGCACGTGGCCAGGCACGGTGCCCACAGAGCCTTTGCTGGCACCACGGAGCCTGGAAAGCAGCAATTGTTCTTGGCCCAGGGCTGCATCCTGGGGCTCAGACTCACAGCCAGTTCTGTTCAGAGCACCTGGGGGTTTGATATTAGCCAGTGCAGCTTTTCAGGTACCTGCCATGTGAGACACCTCATTTTGTCCTAAACTGAACAATGGCTCAGGCTCCCTTCCTTGGGAGTGCCTTACTGCCATTCACAGTGTTACATTTGTAAAAACAAGTGCTTGAGAACTTGTGGAAAAGTGACCAAATTCTGCAAAACGTTTTAATTGTTTGAAAGGCAGAACATGTAAGACATTCACAAATTAGTTTTTATTAATTTTAAAATTTCACCTATAAATGTTTTTTCTCATTGCAGTTTTTTGGAGGAGGGTCTCTTCTCCACTGAAAAATAATTTCAAAGGTAACTAATAATGAACTGAGGGGTCCAAAACCAAGCAGTATCAGAAAACCTACTCTTCTGCCTTCTTAATACTGACAGTTTATTTCTGTGGGAATACACATCCACATATGCAGTTACCTTCATTAGGACAAAGCAGACATGAAATATTTAAAGAGAAATAGAAGAATAAAACACAGGCTTGGCCCTTTTTGGTTTCACTAGGGTGAAGGAAGTCTGGTTTATTAATGATTCAGCAAATGAATATTAGGAATACCTGGTGGCACCTTTCATGTCCTGTGAGGAGAAGGGGCCTTCCCAGGTATTAAAGGATGAGGTGAAAACAACACACTGTTAGTGGCAGAACTTTCCTTCAAGTTGTTTGACCCATTTTTGAGAAAAACAGGTATTAGAAAAAGAAAAAAAAAATGTGAGGATGTGGGCAATCTAAATCACACCACATTTCCCTCCTCAGATAATCAGCTTTCACTTTCTCAGCATGTCTGAGGCTGTAAATCTAATGCTTCTTCACCCATAAATTCTAAAGGGAAAACATAACTGACAAGTTCATCACTCTTGCTGTGAAAGGACAAGCCAGCAGAGGATGGGGGGAGGAGGAACCCATGGATTTACCTGTGGGTTTCTGCATCCAATCAATCCCTCTGTTCCTGGGGTGGAGGAGGGTGTGCTCTGTTTTTTCCAAAACAAGATAGTGAAACCGGTGTCATGCCCAGCACTGATGTAGTCTGGTTCTTTGAAAAGACTCTTTACCTTTGCTGTTCCAGGAAATTACATTTTCAAAACAATATAGTTATAATGATAGCCCAAAACATGGGCAGAAATCCAGATTTTTAAAATCCCTTTCCTGGCAAGTCATCCTCTAGCAATAAGAGTGCTTAAACTGTCAGCAGACATCCTCACAGTTAGCTCGTAAGAGATGAAATCAAGACATCAGCCCTTCTCAAAATCATTTCAGAGGCAGTTCCAGGGGCTCCTCAATATGTGTCCTTGTACCATTTATCATTATTTTGGCTTATAAACTGAAATCACCTGTAGCAGAACTGCAGAGAAGTGGAGACAGTCCAGTTTATAGGTAATAGTATTGACAGTTTTCTCTGCGATGGAATGGAGCAGTTATTCCTTACACCTACATCAAAAGTAGAAGCTGTAAACAGGTATGACCTGCAGGGTTTGGAAACTACCCATTAACAGCAATGTTACAGCAGCACAAACTTGCTGAGGCCAGGCTTCAGGAAAGACTTGGCTGCACTGGCCCACATGGAAAGGCAATTTCCACTCTCCACGGCTCCCATTCTGGTTTTGAATGGGAGGTTTGTGTTAATTGACATAAGTGCTGCATGACCACAGTGTTCAGAAGAGACAGAACTAAAGTGTACAGATCAGCACAAGTGATTTGAGCTCAAGAAGAGTGAAGATGTCCAAACACTCAAACTCAAGAGCACAAAAATCAGAAATTTGTTCCATTTTTTCAGCCACATTCTTTCAGGAGAAGAAGGTGGTCTCTCCATTCCTGAGAGCATACTGCATCCTCCTAAGGACAAGACAGGAAGGAAGGAGATTCCTACAACCCTCCTGGCACCAGCCTCTCCAGGGGCTTCCTGTCCATCTCTGGAGCTCAGTGGGTGACTCGGAGCAGCAATGCCACTGCCTCGTGCCCATGGGCACACACAGCCCATCACAACAACCTGCTCACAGCAGCCCCTGTGTGTGGCAAAACTTCCCCTTGTCCCATGGCAGCCTCCCTGGTCACACATCAAGTAGCAGCCAGTCTTAGTCATTAAAATGTCCTTTTCTTTCTTTAAACTGCAGAGACCACAAAATCCCCATCTGCAGGCGTGGGCTGGGACAAGCCTCCACCTTGACCCAACCAATGCTGTGTCCCCAGAGGCAGTGCCTGAGCCAGTCCAAACCTTCCTAAGGCCCATTTCCAAGCCTGCTGCTTCCTCTCCCTTACATTTAACACCCCTGGGAGAAAACCCCACCTCCCTCCCCCCAGCCCTGCTACAGCTTCAGGCAGAATCCCCTTCCTCCCCACGGGGAGGGGGACAGGCTGACCTCAGCCCCTTTCTGCCCTCCACCATCCCTCTGGTGCCACTGGCTGCAGCTCAGGGCAGTTTGCCCAAGTATGGAGTGGCAGCTCCCAGGCAGCACCTCTGTGATGCCACGGACACCCCCCATAGGAGAACAAAGAACAGGAAAAGGAAGCAACCAGAAAATCCACCAGCCAAGGCAGCCTTTAGGACCTAGAAAAGTTGCTTTCAAAATACAAGCGAAAAAACACTGATCCTCATTTAACTTTTCCTTCCTGGATTCATCTCCAGACCTGTGATATTTAGGGATGTTGGGGCCCCACCACCCCAGCCCAGCCCGTGCTTACCTGAGGGGTATTCGGATGGCAATGATTCTGTCGATGGCGATAGCGAGGAGGCTGAAGATGGAACTCTGAGTCAAGACCAGGACAAAGCAGGCAATGAAAAGGCAGCCATAGAAGAAGGCACAGAAGCCAGTGCTGATGGTGATGGCAAAGGGGATTGCCAGCACGCCCACGGCAATGTCAGCAGCAGCCAGGGACACCACAAAGTAGTTGGTGACGTTCTGCAAGTTGCTGTTCAGGTAGACGGCCCAGCAGACCAGGATGTTCCCCAGGATGGCCAGCACTGCGATGATCAGTTCCAGGATGATGTAGGCTATGTCTGAGAGGAAGTCGTCCTTCCCATGTACTAGCATGGTGAGAACAGCCAGGCCCAAAGCTCAGCGTTCATATCTGCAGAGCACTGAACAGCCAAGACACCTCAAAGCTGCCTGGGGCCGTGCAGGGCTCGGCTGCCAGCCAGGGAAGGCTGCTCACACACACGTTTTTCTCCCCATAGCTGTTCAAGGACTTTACAGTAGCTGGTGTCAAGGAAAAAAGCCCAGGGTTTGCCAGCTCCAGCAAAGTGGATTAACCAGGTGCAGAATAATTCAAAGTGCAGCTGACAAACGGACAGGAGACTCTCTCTTGGAGACAGACAGTGCTCCCCAGGCCTCAGAGTCCAGCAGGCAGCACGGCACAGCAGCTGCACTGTACAGCAGTGTCACATTGGCTGCAGTGCTTTGTTTCCTGTTGACAATTCCCCTTCTAGTCATGGCTTCCTGTCATCTCCATACCTACTAGCAACATCCTCTGGTTCTCTTCTTTACCTTTTCCCACCAGGGCTTGGGAAATATTTTCTTCAGCTGAAGCAAACATTAAACTTCTCCACTTGCAGCTTCCTCTAAAAAGGAAAGAAAACAAAACACCAACCACATACACTAAGTAATCAGCTCTATGGAGGAGATGGAGAAAGCAAAATCTCATTAAAGCAGCACATTAAATTGATAACGGATATTAAACAGACCTAGAAGAATACATTATTGGCAAAATTCTCACATTTTGTCTATCCTGAAAGCTGCAGGGCCAAACCCAAGTTCAGGAAGGCAGCATTTCACAGTGGGGATGAGAAACAAGGGACGTTTTGTTTTTGAGGCTTCCAACTGAGCTGGTACTTCAGCAGCTGCTCCATAGCCCGCCCTGAAACACGAGAGCCCCACTAATTATGTCCTGGCAAGTGCTGAGGCTGCACAGAGGAAAGGTGGAGGAGCCTTTCACACACACCTGTCTCCCTCTGATCACACACACCAGGTTTGAGCCATCACGTGCTGCCCACCCCCACGTGCTTTGCCACAAAACCGCTGCACCAATGCCCTGCTCTGCAAGGACATGAACCCTCATTCACAGGAGAGCTACACTGCTGGCATGGGTGGTCACCCTCTGTGGCCACACCTGTCTGGCCTCTGTGTATCCACTGGAACAACATCCACATCAGGGAGAAGCGTTCAAGGTGTGCCAGACAGGGACATCTTTGAGGACATTCCTGCTGACCATGCACACTCTTTGCACGGCTCCCTTCCTGCAACTCCATTATTTTTGTTCTTGTAAATCCCTATCCTATAAGCAAGCCCTTTGTTCATTATACCTGCACTGTCCACAGTGTTTGCTGTGTCCAGGACAGCACCATCCTTCCCCTACACCCAGCCAGAAACGCGTGCACCAAGACACAGCTGTCCCCAAAACACACACCTGGGCACGGCGCCCGTGCGCGGCTCAGGGCACCGCTGGGTTCCTGCACACAGCTCTGGCACTAAAGCTGCTGCTCCTTTGTGAGGAATCAGCCCTGCAGCTGCACTTCACACATCACCTGCACTCCCCTGCAGGTCAGCTCGTACCTCTGCCTCCGAGCTGGCTGCAGCTCACCACAGTTTCAGCTAGAAATACAGAAGGGAGAACACGGTTCCCTGAGCTTTGCGCCGCAGTCAAGAGATAATTGCTTGCTGTCCTCGCCTGTCCCTTCCAGAGTGGGTTGCAAACCTTATTTAGCAAGCTTTTGCAATAATATTTTCTCATTAATATAAGAAACAGCTTGATACATCAGAGGGCTAGGAGAGAGAGGAACATAGTGCTAAGTGATAAATCACTGAGCTCGGTTTTGGATGCAACGTGAACCAGCAAAGCACAAGATTTTTGAGCCCCATCCACAGGTGATCTGGCGTGGTCTCACCCATCAGGGTTTGATGCCTTCACAGTTCACTCTGTTTTAAGGCAGAAACCTAATTTCTCAGGATAAAATAAAAGGGTAAAGACAGTGATAATAAAAGAAAATATGATTAACTTGTGATTCACATCTGATCTCAGGAATATAATCTAATTTTAGACCTTTCATTGATTTAGAGCTCTATTGCTAATGCTGCATTTGAAAGGAAAGTGAATGATTCTTGGTGGTTTGGACGTACTTCAAAACCCTTGTTTTCTCTACCTTCAGCTATCTTGTTTCTGTGTTTTGTTTGGTTTTAGTGGAAGAAATCAACAGAAGAGATCAGTGTGTGATCTAGCTATTAAGAGGAAGATAAATATCATCCATTTAATCTTTTTTATAGAAGAAAAACCTCAAGAAGTCTCTATATTGTCTATGTTCCTACAGCAAAACCTCCAGTTTTTCAGTGACTTCCTAAAGATGGCTTTTACTTTCTTGGATTTCAGGGATGTCAGTGATATGCCCCTGCAAGCATCTGCTTGTCCATTACAAATCCCAACAGGTTTGTTTCAAAGCAGTGATACTGAAACCTCACCCTCCAGCCCAGCTTCCAGGGAAGAGGATTAGAATTAATATAAGATAGAAATAAAGAAGATCTGGAGGCAGAGAGAACAGAAGGGGCAGGATGAGAAATAAATGATGCTTTGTGCGTGTGTGTGAGCAAGAAGGGAGGAAAAAAAGACAGGAAAAAGCTGGTAGGAGGAAAAAACAACCTAACAAAGGAAGCAGTGGGCAAAACAGGCTCCTAAGAGGAAAGGGGGTGCAGGACACAGCTGTGCCTGAGACTCTGAGGTGGGTGTGGGCCCCTGAGTCCCTCAGCAGGACAGGCTCAGGCTGGAGTCTGTCCTCCCACAGGCTCACACCTCCCCGTGCAGGACAGGAGCACATTCAAACACCAGTGCCAGGCCACGTTTAGAAAAATTTAACAAATTACTCTGACATACCTGGGCCAATACTGCTAAACCCACTGTAATTCCCCCTCAAGCTCCTCTGAGATGGAGTCAGAACTGAAGGAAGCCCTGCTTGAGAGGAGCCAGCCTGAGAACTGGCACTGTAGTCTTGATGCTCAGAGGATTTACCTGAAGTCCTGCTGTGTTGTTCTTGCCCATCACGTTCACAGCTCATACACCTCAGTGAAGAGGATCAAAGCAAAATTACTGGATATTCTTCCCCATTTGAGAGCTCCCTTCAGCAGGATCATGAATCCATACCAACCCTAGGTGCATTTTGCTTAACCTGACTCTTTCAACAGCTCACCTCAAACTCCAGCAGGAAAGGAGGAAGGTTACAAACTTCACCGTGGAGGTTCTGCACATACCAATGGCTCAGCACAAAGCTGAAATTTCCTACACCTCTGCCTGGACCTGAAAAAGCACAGTGCTGGAATCTGAAGTTTAATGACTACATCACACACTGTTTGCTGACACAACAGAGCTTTTAACCTTCTACTTTGACTGTTTCATGGCCTGGTGTTAAATTTGAATTTTTTGTCTCTGAACTTGTTTGTGCCTTGTTTCCCATCTCCCTACACAAACAGTGGCCTGATTCTTCATCCCAAGGCCCAGTCATTTATTCTGAAGCAATCAGAATGTTATGTCCAGAAAAGGACAGCATGTCCTTCCACCCTCTGCTCTCAGATGGGCCGGAAAACACTCGGAGTTCTGCAGAGCCAGCACATCTCAGGGGAGAGATGGCTGGAGCTGAGCAGGTGTCCCAGCCACAACAAAACAACATTTTGTGTCTGCTTCAGTGCCACTGAGTAGCCAGGGACATCAGAAAAACCAATCACTGGCCACACAACCCTGGCCTCACCTGCTGCTGACACAATGTGCCACAACCCGGGCGGGTTCACGATCAACCTGAGCTCACCCACCTCTCCTCATTCCTCCCTCGCTGTGTCAGCTGCTGTAGTGCTCACCTGACATAACAAATCTCCATTTCAGAAGTGTTTGTAACTTATTTAAAACAAGAACAGGCTCAGTCTTTCTGCTTATACAGCTAGAAATTCACTGCACAGGGACAGCATGAAATAGAGACCACCCAGAGAAGATGACATAGATCCAGAGGCAAAATGAAATTTATTGCAGAATTGTCTACTTCATGCAAGGCCCAAAGGCTCAGCAATCAGGTCTAATAAGAAAAAATTAATTAACAATCTGCTTTACTCACTGGGGAAGTATATATTTAACATCTCAGGCCCTAGAGGGATCAGCATGGCAAGCTTCTTGAAACTTAAGAAAAATAACCTGCATCACCCAACAGGCTGGACAGCTACAATTAGTATTTCTTCATAAGCCCTTGTTTTATTTTGTTAATTCCTTCTTGATACCCCGGGCTATGTTCCGGCCTTTCCCCCATTATTAAATAAACCTTTTCTGTCATTCACAAACCTGTAAACCTGGTGCTCTGTTCGTTGGTAGTGACTTGGAACACTCTGTTCTCTCTCATATTTCAGTCCCAATGAGAAACTCCTTGAAAATTCAATAAAGCATCTGCACAGCACGTTCCCATGAAGCAATGCACCAGCAGAGCCTAAGCAAGCTTTAGTTTGGCATCTTCAGTTGACTTTGGACCAAGGTGCTGCCCCTTCTCTCTCCTGAGTGCCAAAAGCATCGAGCTGAGCCCTTGGCCACTGCTTGGTTCCAATCACCCACCTCAGACAAGCTCACCTCCTGCTCTTGGCCCCTCCAGGCTGAGTCCATCCTGCTTTGGAGCTTTGGCTGCCCAGGCTCTGTCGCTGGCACAGAGCAGATGCACCTCAGAGCCTGCCAGGCTCACGGTGCCTGTGACACTTCAGTTTGACAGCTCCTCTCACCAATTAGCAAAACCTCCAGATGATCAGCAGCCCTTAGGGCACCCAAGAGAGTCTGTGGGCACGGAGGTGACAGACTGCAGCTTCCCAGGCCCCAGAGGGGTTTCTGTGTCTGCTCTAGGATGGGGCAAGAGAGGCAGCAGGCAGCTTAAGGGGGCCAGGGGGGTGTTCATCAAGGCTCATTCCACAGATCACAATCTTGCATCTCCTTTTGACAACATGACCCTTCCCAGGTACCAGCCACGTGGAGATTACCTAATTCCCTTAGGGAAAATCCTTGAATTCACACATGGCCCTCAGCAGAAAAACTGGTGCTGCTAAATCATTTGCTTCCTACTTTCCAAAGCCTGGAGGGGGAGATGCTTGTCAGTTTTTATCCTTTCTTTGAAATCCCTTCAGCTCAAAGAGAATCTCCCTATCTTTTAAATCAAAGACTCCAAGAAATCTTGTCTCTCCCCACCACTTCAGAGGATCCAGTCACAATAAACGAGCCAATGTGCTCACAGGCAGAACACAAATTTGCAAAACAACTGGGGCTGTAAAACATAACTAAAACAGGTGTCCTTTGGGAATAATGATAGGGAGGGCAGCAGGAGCACTTCTCTGGGTTGCTCAAGGGTTTCCTTTCTGAAGTTTGGTATTTATGAACACTTCACGTGGAGCAGGGTCCCTGGGCTCACACACAGCTCTGGGGAGCATCCTCAGCCCTGCCTCCCATGGAAGGATGAAGAGCTGAGGCTGGGTGGGGCAGGAAAGAGGAGGAAGGAGGCATCACCCACCTAACCAAGACATACAGTTTCTGATTCCTCTCTTTGCTTTATTATTGGCTGCTGCCTAAATGATCTTTTAGGTCATCTGCTTACAGTAATAGGAGGAAATTAAATATTAATAATAGACTATTTCCCTCTAGACTGCTCTTTGTTAACAAAGGATGCAAGTGAAACAAAGCAGGCAAAATTATCAGCACACCATGGTCTTGGCTTTCAGGTACCTGGAGCACTTGCACTTTCTCTCAGCCTTCCCTGGAGGAGCCTGCCTGTGTGGACACCATTGCAAGTGCAGAACACGGGCAGGTGTGGAAATTTTTGTTCTATCAAGGGGCTCCACCTGCCAGTCTGACCCTTCCAAGCACTTTTTCAGATTTTATCCAAAATACCATCTGAGACACTGATGCTCTGACTGAAAAAATGCAAGGCCAAGGGTTTTTGGAAGCACAGACTTTATCTCCTCTTGGGAAGTGAAGTCTGCTGTAATATAAACCTCCAGTGGGGTAATGAGCTTTCTGGATAGCTTTGCAAATTCTCCTGAAATAGTAAGTAAAATGAGAGCTTCAGCTTTGCTAAATTTGGTGTAACTCTCTCTTGCAGGAAAGCAACAGCCCTCCAAGACTTAAAACCTTCCCTTCACATACTTGTGAAAGGCAGAAGAAATGGCTCTTCAGAGACCTGTACTGTGCCTGAACTTTGTCTATCAGCTCAAAAATGGGAAAGAGGGGCACAACCCTGTTTTACATTTCCATCCCTGCTGCAGTCCAGGCCAAGGAAGGAGGCTGCACAACAGCAACCAGCACGGTGAACCTGGGTGTGAAGTCTTGACTGATTTACCAGAGACACCCAGACTGCTGCACCAGTGACAGCAACTGAACCTGTGACAAAATCACACCCTGCCAGCCTGTCCCATGCCTCCCTTCTCCTCCTGTTTATGCCCATTAGAAAAAAATTAAAAACCAAAACTGCCCCAAAAGTGAGATCCCACTGGGCAACAAGCAAAAGTCATAACCCAGATGGACTGGCTGACAGGAATGGGTAATTCCAAACAAATATTGCAGCTTTGCCTCCTGCCCTCCAAGTGCTAGAAGTGGATTAATTTTCATTGTGGTAGCGGAAGATTAGAACAGAACACATTTGACCATATTTTTTTTCCTAAGTGGATGTTGTAAATGTTTAAAAGCAAGGAAAAAAACCTCACAGTAATTATTCCAATTCTAACGGTCACAAAAAGCCAAAGAGGGCAAAACTAAGTAAGGATGAATGACCAGCAGTTAAATAAGCCAGATCAAACAAACAGAAGGGAAAACAGCTCCCCTGTGCTCACCAAAGTCTCACTGGGCAGCAGGCATCATGATATATTGCCAGAAGACACCATAACATGTTGGATTTTTGAGCAAATTATTTGTACTCAGGATGGCTGATGTTCATTTATTTATGGTGACATGCCTAAAAATAAAATAAAAAAAAAATAGAGCATTTGGATAGGCTTTCACAAGGCAGACAAGTAAAAAAGCATAATTAAATCCATGTACCATGGCCAGAAACAAGTTACTACTGCCAGTATCATCCACAATGTCTGTGAGGAGCCAGTTTTCCTTTCCTGTGTGAGGGAAGAACTCAAAGGCAAACTCTGCCTCCTCACAGCCCTACTAAAGCCAGCTGTGTTCACACATGAGCACTTCCCTCAAGGACAAAATAAGAGAAATGAGGAAACAGAATACAAAGAAGAGGTGACCCACTGAGGAATACAGGCAAGGGAATAATTTACTCTGGAGATATTTATCATATTGCTAATGCATCCATTCTGCTCTGTTCTAAAATAATGGAGTAGACTTCTCTCCAGATGTGATTGTGCCTCTCATTTCTGTATGAAGTTTCCAGACAGGCAGTTGAGAATTGGTTACATCTGTTAGTTTTCTTACATTTTTATCCAGTTATTCCCAAACCCTATTTGCCTTCCTGAAGTCCAGGTTTTCTCTCCACCATGCCCAGTGATCCCTGCTCCTGCTCCCTCGAGCACTGTCCTGCAGGCTGCCAGGAGTGTTTGCAGAAACTCTGATGGTGAAACAAAATCTCTCCCCAGTGCAGGGAGAGCTGTTGTAGCAGGTCAAGCAACATCCTTCTACAGCAGAAGGAATGTAACTCTTACTATCTCTCTCCATATAATTTAAAATGGTTCCCCAGCTGTCCTTCCCTGTCCTGATGAAAGCCTTGTACAACACTGTTCATCCCAAAAGCAAAAACCACGTAAAACAAATTATCTGTCCCCTGAGTTTGTTTCCAGCAACTTTCCCTCATCCATTTTGTAAGGTGCTCTGACTGCTGGTGCTTATTTGCTCAGTGTCAGCCTCACCATCATCCTGTCAGTGCTTCTGTTGCAGCCTCAGAGCTATTTAAGACATTTTTAGGACTCTGCCACCCTCTGTGGATAAGGAGCTGATGCTCTGATGATGCCCCGAGGCCACATGCCCTCCCTTTGTCATTCCCTCTCCTCCGTGCTGTGACTTGCACCGCTCTGCTGCCACCCTTGTGAGGTGACTTGCGTTTCCACAGTCCCAGCCACACCGGCACTACAGGTACTCAAAGGAACCGTTTTATTCCCCAAGTTCTTGATTATAATCCGATTTATTAAGAACTTTCCAATGTCGCTGTTACCGACCCCAGAGTGCCGGTGTTTAGCTGGTGCTCCGAGGACTCTGAAGCCCTTTTGTCATTTCCTCAGCTCTGTGCTGTGGTCAGAGCACATCCGCCCCAGTGACAGCCCCGCACCTCTCTCGCTTCCTGCGCCGGCCCGAGCGCTGCTGGGCTGGGCTGGGCTGGGGGGCACAGAGCCGCTGCGGAAGGGACACTTCTCACCAGCGAGCCCTGTCCTTCCACACCAAACCATCACACTGGAGAACCGGCAGCCACCCGTAAATCACCTCAGAAAACATTTTACTGCATCTGCTGGCTGTTCATGAGCTGCTGTTCTTGTCCAGGGGGAGCAGAAAGGAGAGGAGAGCAGCTGCCAGGACCCCACTACAGACAGACACCTCCACCAGCCTGGGGAAGGGGCCCTTCTGTACTGTGAAAACTTCAGGTATTTTATAATCCCTGCAGAACAAGGCATCATAGAAAAGGCCCGTCTGTAAAGAAACCTGTGATCATTTCTCAAATGCAGGACAACCACGATCCTCACACTTGCCAAACAAGGACAAACCAAAAAGAGCCCCAAGGCAAATTCCTTAGGGACTTCGACATTTGACTGCAAACGCAGATGTCAGTCAAGCAGAGATGGATCCCGGGGAGCTGCTCAGAACAGATACCCCAAAGCCTTTAGGATGGTTTCCCCCACACAGACCGTGTCCATCTCCTGCCTGCTGTAATCACACAGCTACATGGAGGAAAAGGAAGATTTCCCTTTAGGAATAGGGTAGGAAAGTTAACAAGAACTCTAAATGAATCATAATGGTCAAACAAAGTTTAGATCAACATTTCATAAGACACAGGATGACATAAAAGAAAGTATTAATGTTTTCTAGGTGTTCGACAAAATCAGGTGCCTCAGTTTTAAAAGGTTTGCTAAAGAGGTCTGCATTTTGGGATTATCAGAAACAGTCCCAGATTATCTCTGACTAGGCAGCCATCAGCACAGGTCATATTTTTGCCAAAATCCAGGCTGCAGAACATTTTACAAACTTTGTAAACATCAGTGTGCTTCCCCACACATGCTCCAGGAGCTGTAATGGTGCTGGTGCCAGCCCAGGTCAGTGTGATGTGATTTTCCACCGTCCCATTGAACCTGGGCACTGATCTGTGGATTGGACGTATGTGGAAACTGTAATTATTCAAATCAATTTCAATCACGTGCCTCTCTTCTGAAGATTCTAGTAAAAAGCCTCATACCTCTTAGCTGTCTGCTATCCTGGGGAAGGTCTCCTATGGAAAATCCCAGCATGTGCCCAAGGATATGGATCTCATACTGAAACCAAAGTTGTTATTATCACAGAATATGACATTTAACCACCTACTTCTCTTAAGTCCGTAAGCTCAACAGCTGATTCATACCAGGATCTGACAATCCTGTTCTATTGGGGAAATCTCAACAACCACAATGATAGGGCTGTTTGTAGAGGACTTTCCCAGTACAAGGAGGGGGGGATTTGCATAAGAGGCCAATACTAGAGAACAGGCAGAGAGAGCAGAAACATTTACGCTGCCCTATTTAGAAAGAAATAAGAGGGCTGGGGGAGAAAGGGGGAGACAAGAAGCAAGAGGAGAACACAACAGTGCCAACCCAAACCAAAACATCTCCAACAAAGCAAAGCCAGGAGAAAAACAGAGGAGACTCTGAGGTCTGAATACGAAATGAGGAAACTTCTAACAGGGAAAATGCAAACCTCACCATTCCCGAAGGGATGCATTAAAAGCTCGCACCTCGCTCCGCCGCCTTCCTGCCCCTTCGGCCGAGGGGCTGCCCTGCCCGGAGGGATGCTCAGGAGGGACCCCGCGGCTCGGGCTGGGCTCCACCAGCCAAACCCCCCCGGGCAGCTGCGGAACAAGGGAGCCACCGACACCGGGCCCAGGGAGCCGGGGAATCGCAGCCTGCCGCCAGATAAACCAGCCCCAAGCTGCAAGGACTAGAATGCCGGAGTGCCTTCCCCCTGGAACTGGGAGCAATCACAAATGCTAATCAACACACAGACAGGAGCCCAGCATGTCACCCGTCACGTCTCCAAAGCTCCAGGAAAACCCCCCTTTCCTCTCCTTGTATCAGAGAGGGACAGGAAGGTTCCCTCACCCCCTGCACGCCTTTCCCTCCCCCTGTCCCTGGCTCAAATCATCCCTGCAAGAAGTTTCCCTCCCTGCTAACTTCTCCATTGTCTCAGAAGCATTGTTTGCAAATGTTCCCTAAAAATGCTTTGTAAAGTATTCTTTATTCCTCTTTCAAGTCTTTTCACATCCCTGTGTAACACCTGGACTTTATCTTGTTACCTGTCAGATAGTGATAAACCTACTGCATGCAACCCCTGACTTACCATCTAAGATAAATACAATTTGTCTTGTAGCTGTCATTTCTTTTCAAACCCTGCCTTCCACAGCTGCATTTGTAGTGGTAATAAAATTACTTTATTTGGGCTTGAAACGTGTAACTTTTAAAGAAATATAAATTTAAAAATCCCCATCAGCAAGAGCCCCAGGACCCAGGCTGAGGAATGAAGGAGATCACACCTTTACCAAATACCTGCATTTGGTGAAGTATTTGAAATACTCTTTGCTGATTGTCTGTGGGCTGCCCGCTGCGGTGAGGATGAAGAATGAGTTAAAGCAAAGGAGGTTTAAGCTGGACATCAGGGTATTTCCTGCACACCAGGAAAGTGAGGAGTCTCCACTGCAGGTCTTTAGGAGCAGGATAGAGAAAGATGTCAGGAATGGCAAACCCATACCTGATCCTGCCCTTGGGCAGAGGTCTGGAATAGATGACCTCCAAGTGCCTCCTAAGGGTATTTTCCATAATTGAGAATTGTATGTGCCATCTGTCCATTCTGCTCTACGGAGATTTACCACAGGAAAAAAAAGTGCAATACAGCCAAGAATTATTCCTGATACAGATGCAACCTTTGTGAAGGGAGAGGCATCTTCTGACTACAGAAGGAACTGAAGCCTGCAGAGGTTAAATCACCCTCTGTGCATCTGCCCAGACCCTCCTGCCCTCCCAGGACAGAATGCTGCCAGTTCTTCATCCCAACAGCCCAACCCTCAATTTCAACTACAAAAGCATCTCAGTAAGTGGCAGCTTCCTCAGCATTTTTGAAAGGAGCAGAGAGGAAAGGAACTGGTGCTATTTTGTTCAAGTGGCTCCACCAAGGCTGTTCAGGTGCACTGTACAAAACCTGAAGATGGTCCATGAAGCAACCAAGCCTTCTGGTCCTAAATATCAGATATCCTGATAAAAGGGAATAAACCTACACTGGCTTGTGAGGATCTCCTCTGATTCCTTGACACACAGCTCAAGATCCCTTTCCTGGTTTTTACTTTACAGTCTAACAAAAAAAAAATGTTTAATAGCCCATTTCCATTTTCATTTTCAGATGGAAATCACATAATAAAGAACAACCTTGGGAATTAATCACAATCCAGACCAAATGAGAAAATAAAGAACAAGCAGAGCTGGAACCTGTTTGAGCTGAAGACAGGGACAAACTTTGCAGGACACCCAAGAGATGCTGGCACCAGCCTTTGGCTGGAGAACACCTCACTCGAGCTGTGCAGAACTCAGAGACTTTCCCCACACTGTGCCTTGTCCCATCTCGTGTGGGCAGAAATGTCAAACCCCAGTGAAGAGTTGAAGCACAGTGAAAATGGTGAGAAATCTGTGAAACCTTACACATCCTGTACAGACAAGAAATCACACAGCCAGCAGTCAGCCAGGCTGAAAGGAGTGGTAAAGGGAGAAGCCTTCCCTCGACACAAGATGGAAAATCAGCCAGGCTCAAAACCAAGGGGGGACCAGACCCTGCTGAGGGACAGGACTGAAAAGAAGAGTAAAGATTCCCCCAAACCTTCTGCAGGGCTTTTCCCACTGGTTCTTAGGAGAACTTAACCACATGGCTCTACATGAAATCCATCATTGAAGGTTAAACTACAAAGATGAAGAGCTTTCAAAAGTTGATTATATTCAAATGCAATAGCAGTAGCAGCCCTTATGGAAACACACTATTAAAATACCAGCAAAAACAGAAATGCCAACATGGGAGACCTGCCAGAGGCTTTCCAGCTCAGACCTTAGTGTCTTGATAGAAGGACAGAGATCTAAAAACATCATTATTGGGCAAACATCCCTTGATCTGGTACAGGGTGATGCTGATTCTATTTTTTATGTATAAAAATACATATGGAAAGACACAGATTATATACACATGAAAATTGCAAACATATCCCATGGCCACCATTAAAAAGGAGACCTGCTTGCCTTTTTTTTTTTTTTCACACCCTAGGTCATTTTTATTTTATGTACACACATACATGTTTGCAGTTTGTACCCACATGTTTTCTCTACAAATTCAGAGGTTCACAGCTTTCCTGATTAATTCAGAATTTAATCCATTTGCCACATTAGACAGGATTTTGTTTCCATAGGTTTCTGTGGTACGTGATTATGTTTATATTGACTTTTTTATTGAGATTCAAAATAAGGTATTTCCTCCACAGACCTAACTCAATTGAAATATTTCTCACATCCTTGCTGGTCACTTTATCTAATCTTTTTCTACCTCACTTGGACAATGTGCTCCAGGGGTGTCTCTAACTGCAGGGCTGACCATGCTTTCTCTCTCTCCCTCTCTGTTAGTTTCCCTCATGCAGAAGAATGAATTTATCAATTACTCCAGTTCTTGAGTTATATGTGCCTGAGACTTACAAGCCTGGTAAGAAACCTGAAAACAAATACATCCAAAGACTGAGTTATCTAATAGTTGGCCATCTGCTTAGGAAAATCATTTTAAGTAGTTACAGCAATTCTATTAACTATTTACCAAGTGAGTCATGTTGTTCTCTTTAAGTTAACCCTTCCAGTCTCCCTGTGGGCTCAGTGCCCCAGGCAGTTTTGAAGAGGTGCTCAACCATCTTTCCTCCTTCCATGCAATGGCAAAGGCTGCAGTCCCCCCGCACTCGAGACCCCCCAAACTCACACTGGCCAGGGCACAAAAAGAGCAACCGTGGCTCTTAGACCACACAAACGAGCATGCAGAAAATCTCCCAGGAGCATCCCCGGCGAGGGCACCACGCACCAGCACTGACACAGCGGGATGGGGACGCACCTGCTGCCTCCGGCACTCCGTGAGAGCAGGGCAGGGCAAAAACCTGCGCGCACATCCTGCCACAGCTCCGGACACAGCCCGCAGCTCGCAGCCTGTCCTTCAGCTGCCCTCTCCCCCAGCACAGGGGCACAGGCCCCGCGGGGACCAAGGGAAAGGCACTGGGCTGAGCAACCTCCAGCTGCTCGGCAGAGATAAGGCAGAGCTGGAGCTTTTGGGGGCAAGGAAAGGGAAAGGACCGCACAGGTTTGAAGTCATCTATCCAGTCCCTGCCCTTTTCCCTTCTACACGACTGTAAAGTGCATAGAGATCTCCTTTGAAAGCACTACAGAGAAGTTTGCAGGACGAAGGGTGCTCCTGTGGAAACGCTATTTTGTGATTAAACACAAATATCTGCGGAAGGGTCGGAGGAAGGCTGGGTGCAGGGAGGCAAAGTCCAGCACCTGATGTTTGAGGGAAGATCGGTGGAGCAAACATCTTGGAGCGCGGGGGTGTGTCGAGGGACTGACAGTCGGGAATCAGCACGGAGTGAAAAGCACCGGCTCCGCGGGGGAAACACCATGCGAGCCGGGCCAGGAGAAAGAGGCAGCAGGGCAAAATCGCCCCGTCTTGGGGCTGGGGGCTCGGCTGCACCGAGAGAGCAGCGAGCGGCCACTTTTCAAATTCGCGGGACAGGCAGGAGAGGGACCGCGGACGTCGTGAGCGAAACCGAGCCGCGCACGGCGGCTGCC
>VZTB01009764.1:0-66765 GCA_013397245.1 Thryothorus ludovicianus | reverse complement strand
AACGGCACCGGGAACGGCACCGGGAACGGCTCCCGCTCCCGGCCCTGCACCCCGCGCGATGGGCGCCCGGCAGTCCCGCAGCTTCACCCGGCGCCGACCCGGCACCGCGGGGCTCGGTGCCAACCGCCCGGAGCAGCATCCCCGCGGCGGGGCTGCAAGAGAGAGGGCACTTACTTGAGAGTTCTTGCTTGTCGTGAGGGACCTGCAAGTGTCAGCAGCGGGCTTTGACTGGGCTCGATCTGCATACAATGAGAGGAGGAAAGAAAGGAGAGGAGAGGAGAGAAGAGAGAAAAGGGAAGGGAAAAGGAGAGGCGAGAGGGCAGAGGGGAGGAGAGGAGAGGAGGGCTTTCTCACTACATTATTTTAAGCATCTACTTCTTTCCAGGCTGGAAAACCCACCCAGCGATCGAAGCCTGCAGCTGTACCGCGCAGGGCTAAGGGGACACCGGGTCAGGCTGCACACACACAGAAACTTCACTCTCTTCTCTTCCCAGCTACCTACGGAAAGGAACCCTGTGCATCACTGCTCTGGAAGAGTTTAGGAGTTCTCTGCAGAGACACTGACTCTTCGACAGCAGTTTCACATTCGCACCGGGAAGGCGGCTGTGGATGCCCCCAGCGCATTTCCTGCCGGCGGTGCCCCTGTCCCCAGCCCGCTCCCGCTCCTCCCAGGGACTCGGGGACAGCCGTGACTCATCCCGCAGCAATTTTCAAACACGGAGAGAACCTCTCAAGATTCTGATCCCACTGGTTTTCGTGGGTATCTTCTAAGTCTTTTAACTTCTATTTTTCAAGTTTACCCCTTAGCAAGTAAGTAACCTCTGCGCTCGCATTGAGCGGACACTGCAAACAGGAAAAACCACCAGCGTGACTCCACGCTTCCCACAACTCCACGGCAGGTCCCAGCCTGTGACAGACTGATGCACATCAGTGACAGCCGGCCCAGGCCCATCTGTGCAGGGACTGCCACAGGCTGGGTGCTTGTGTCACCCAGTGAGGTTTTATTCCAGGATTCCCCACTCCAAAAGCATTCCCAGCATTGCTCACCCTGTCTTCCCCAGCAGCAGCAATGCTCTACACTTCCTTGGTGTAACAAGACAGTAGGAAAGAAGGAGCAGAACGGGCACCAAGCTCAAAACCTATGAGCATCTAAGCATTAAAAATTCAGCACTGGCAGCAGCACTCAGCACCTGAGCTGCCTCCTCTCCACTCTTACCCCAGACAGGAAGGCAAGCTGGTTCATGGGCTGGCTCAGCCACGCAGCTCAGAGCTACAGAGCACACTGAAGGCTGCTCCAAACAATGGGAATCCTCTGGGGAAAAAGAAAAAAAAAGTAATTTTTCCCAGGAAGTTACAGAAAAAGCTGGAGTAATTTACCACACAGTAACATGAAATGATTTTAAGGAACACATACACAGACTAGGCAAGTCAAGAGAAAAAGCAAAAGTGAGAGATGAGAAAATTAGAAGCCTCATCAAAACATGCTGCATAAATGATAGATCTAGAAATGCCACCTGCCTACATGATGTTTACCAGAGCTTTTTTTAAAAATGCTGACATTAATGGGACACTGTTCATGTAATGACCTCATATCTGCCCTGTAAAAGAGGTAGTATTTTCCCACTCCTAGTTGATATTCCATGAAATTCTACACTGTGCAATTGTTTTTGAACTAGAGGGGCAAGTCAGAATCACTGCCTGCCAGGCTCAGTGCTGCTCCTTTCCAGGGCAGTGCTCCCTGTATTGCAGAGGTTGCCTCACTCTGGCCCAGATCCTCAAAGCCATCCAAATTACTCTCTCCCACTGAAATCAATGAAAGCTGGAAATCAAAATACTTTTAAGGAGCAGGGATACAGTTCCTAAATATTATTTTGTTCCTGAATACATTAAACCCAAGGCTCTTGCAGCCAACCCCCTTCGCTGAACTGCCAGACTGGTTTATTCCAACCATCCCATCCTCGATATATCACATCACAAGTTTCCCAAGTCACAAATGTTGACCACCACACCTTTGAAGGACCCCAGAAATGCATAATTGTGCATTTCTTTTCCCATTTGCAACTACTGGATTTTTGCAGCTAACCAATTTTAAGAATATTTGATGTAGGCTACATAGATTTTCTTTTAAATCAGAAAATCATAGAATATCCAAAGCAAATGTCCAAGTACTTTCACAGGACTGGCTGATAATGGCTCCCTGATCAGCTTCTAAAGCTTCTTAGGAATTACTTTCCTTCCATAAAAGTGTTCTGATACCAGAGGCACCAAACCATTGGTTCCCTCCCTCACTGGCCATTCCAGTTTGGATGGCATATCAGATCCCCACTGTCACCTACTGATTTTATCTGTGCAGCTGCAATCTCTGCAGTGATCCAAGATGTTAAAATCTTGGAAATCAGTATTAACATTTCCCAGAACAACTGGGCCAGACCCTCCATGTCTCCTGCATGCTCATTTCTCACTTCTGCACGAGTAACTGTGTTTATAATGAGCAGCTCCTGTTTTATGTCCTATTCTGCAGTTGGATAGGATAACTTCCATTACTATAATAAGATCTGAATTGATCTGTTACCTTTCTTTTGAACTAAAAAACGAATTGGTTTTCTAGTGTTTCCATGCCATTGTCCCTGTCAAGTATCAGACCATAATTCTTGTGCATATTCCACGTGCACTGTCCTTACCTCTGGGTATTTCTATTTATGCCCTCCCTCATCAGTGGCCAATGACAGTAAATTGACAGTAAGGAATGCACACAGTTTTTATATCTTTGCTTTTTATAATAAATGCAGGGGTGGCAGCACCAGAGTGCAACTCCCCTTGGTCAGTGTGGAGAATAATCCAGCATTACTGTGACTGCTGTGCACAGCTTGAGAAGGGATGACATGAAGAGACAGGCTGAAGCCTCCTGGAAACAAAACAGCTTCCAGCAGCCCCCGCAGCCACGGGAAGGTACTGCCACACGTTCAGAGCAGGCTGGGAGCTGAAAGGAGTCCAGGACTGCAAGGACAGAAATTAAATTTTCTGATTCCCCCTTGTGGAGCCAAGAATGGCTTTCTCATTCCTGGAAAGCAGAGCTGCAGCAACATCCTGTTCACTGTCTCACTGAACAAGCCAAACTCCTGAGTTCTGGGCAGCTGAGGAGTGGTGATAAGAGTATTTGCACTCCTCAGCAGCTCAGCTCAAGCAGTAAACTCTAGAAAGCCTGTGTAGAACAACCCTTGAGATGCTTCCTTCAAAAAGGTGAGAGCAAAGTAAATAAAAACCTCATGCTCGAGACCTACTGTGAAACTCACCCTTCTCTCTGGACACATTGGGCACGTCAGGGAAACCCCTGGAACACAAAACAGACTCATAACCAAACACAGCCTGCCACCCTGGGAAACAGAAAGTCACTCCCAGCTACTGAGGCTTCCACGTGGAATACTGAAAAGGATCAGTTTGCCTAGGACAGAATCTGAAAGAATTAATCTTATTTCAAACAGAAAAATTATTTGTGTCTTTACAAAGAGATTAATGCTTTATCAGTTTTGAGGCTCTTCTCTGCCCTGAAATTCTTTCAAAGCAGACTGAGTTATTTAATACCTGCAAAATGACATTTAAGGGATGCATATTTTGCCAAGAACATCAAACTGAGTATTGCATTAGCACACGTGTTCAATGTTGTTAAACAGGACATTTAAAATGGTGTGTTCTGACTTTTACATATCTCATTCCCACAAATACTTTCTGAATCTCCTCAAAAGCAATGAAAGCCACCTGTGTTAGTCTAAAAGAAGGGATCAGGGCACAGTTACTCAAGGTCCTTTGGAAACACCAGCAAATCCTTCAACATTAAAGACAGATATATATATATATACATAAATCTGTATGTGTGTTTGTATATATGTGATTATTTCACTCACATGGTTCAACATTAAATATTTGATAGCATCTTTAAAATCAACATTGGGAAAAGCACAGTTTTTCTGAAGAGTGTCTCCTTTAACAAAGTTACACATGCAGAATTGTGCAGACAATGTCCATGGCTAAAATCATGAAGGACACTCCCATGTCAGAGACTTTTTGCACAAACTGTTCCATTCCAGCACAGGAGGAGTTCAGCTTTTACCAAAGGCTTAAAGAAAGGAAGCTGAAGTCAAGGTAAGATTTGCAAACCATATCCCCAACACAGTCTGGGTCCAGTCTGGGTCAGGAACGAAGGGAGGATTTTCAGTAATTTCGTGTCAGGAGTTGACTACTCTCTGTGAAAGGCACTGCCCAAACAGACTGTGGCTTTTATTTCTCTCAATGCTATTCAGCATGACAGACTATGAGATGGAATTCAATCTAAATTTAAGCACTCTCTGTAAACTATTAATAGAAGAAAAACTGGTAGCATGAATCATCATGTGGGAGCTGCAGAGCAACAGCTAAAATATAACTTACCTTTACACAATAAATTAACTGTTGGGAGTTGAAAGGCCCAGCAGAAGTCTCTTGATTCTTCTTCACTTGAACTATTCTCATTTTATTCTGAGGAGCAATGAGAGGGCAACCCTTGTTTAACTCGACAAAATCAACATTGTGCACAACCCAGCTTTGTCACAGCACAAATGGGTGACAAAAAGAAGCTGCTGACCCTGCTCCCCACCACTCCCTGCTAGGGAATAGTGTGTGCTGGAAATGTTGGTGCAAAATGACACAACCTCAGAGGTTTATAGAGTTGAGCTCATGTTTTAGCACCTCATTTCAATGCCAGCTGTACCTCTGGCCAAGAGCAGGGCAGCACCAAACCCCCCTTTTACCTTTTGCCTCTGCCCACACCAAAGTCCAGCTGCATTAATTTCTCGGAGCAGCAATTTGGGGGGAAATCTTTGCAGGTCCTGAGCTGCAGGGCTGACAGTGCAAAGCTGTGATTTTGCAGGGACAGCCCTGGCTATGCCCAGTGCAGGCTGTGCCCTGGTGCAGCCCATGGACTCTGAGTGTGGCCCCACAGAGACACAGCCTTAACTCAACACAGTGGCATTTTGGTGCTCTGTGGGATATTTATTTTTGAAAAATATGATATTGTCAACAGCTCAGTGAAGTTGTCTCCAGACTGTTATGTCTCCTTCTCAAGTTTCTTTCATTTTTAAGAGCTTAACTTTTAGGCTTCTGGCGTGAGGAAAGAGCCTAAAATGGTTTAAGAAAAGGACATAAACAAGGGAGTGAGCTATGCACAGCACTGGAGAGAAGCACAAACAGTGCCCCACACTATAGAATCAATGCAGATGTCTAAGAGCAAAAATACTGTGGTGAGACACTACTGTGTCCAACCCTATTTTCACAAAGAGATTAAAAAGGTTCCAAAGAACTGAAAATCCTGAAGGACAAAGGCCATTCAACAAAAATTGACATCCTATTTTTCAAATAGGGCATTTTCCATACAGAAATTCAGTTCCACAAAAAGGGTTAAACATGGTGACACAGAGGAAATTGCAGACAAAGCCTAATAAAAACCTTAACTTGGATTAGAATTGGTGGCACCACTCCCTCATCTGCTTCTTTAAAAATTCATAGACAAATTTTTTTTTTTTCCGAATAAGGACTTGCATGGGAGAAGTTTCAAATCAACTCTTCTAATAGAAATGAAACGAATAAAATATTTAATTAGACATAAATGCTCTTCTAATCTTGAGCTGCCAGGAACAGAGACACTTATTGGCCAACTTGCCCATTCAAGGCGCTGGGCTGCAGCACCAAGCAGGAATTCATAGAGAAGGTGCAGGAACTTCCTCACTGCCATCACAACTTTCTGAGCAAATTCAAAGAGAATTCACTCAGCCTTCAGTATTGAGGATGACAAAGAAAATCAGCTTGAGATATGAGAACATCTCAACATGAAATGCTGGGCTCAAGGAAAGGCAGTGCTGAAGAAACACCACAGACAAAGCTGAGAGGGGCACAGAATTCAGCTCCCTTCTTGTTTGTTTTTTAAGTTCTTACCAGTAGCTGCTGGCTGTAAATAGCTTCCTAGGTAATAAGGAAGACAAGAAAGAAGCAGACTTTCAGTGAAAGGGTCTCCTCTAGAACAATTCTGTGTGGAATAATGCACTTCTTGGGGAGCACCTCTGATCTCTGCCCTCTGCAGAACTCTCTGCAGCAAACATGATTTAATCCAGGTCTCTGCTGTTCAGCAATGCAATTGGGAAACCCTTTAGCACAATTTCAGTACGAGTTCTGTATTGCTAACCTAGCTCCTCCACAGAATTTAACTGCAGGAAAACCTTGACTCCAGTATCAGCTTTTGTGATTTAATACAATAGAACATTACATTGCTGCTGCTCCTGAGGTATTTATTTTACAATTTCACAGAGCTGCAGCTTTTCATTACAATAAGATCTTAAAAATTAATGAAGCAATTTTATTATATTCAACTTAGACACACTTATGGAGCTGGTTTCACATTTTTAACAAAATTTTTTAGTGACAGCTTGGAAGGCAATCCATGAAAACACTCTGGTGAGGGAGCATTATTTCAGGGGATATGGGAAGGAAAAGCTGCAGCTCTACAGACTGCAGACCCCGAATTTCAGCATCCCTCAGGCCTGGCCCATGTCCTGCCCTCCAGATCCCTCTGCACGTGGACAAGTCTGCCATGGTGCTGCCATGCACTCACTATAGAAACAAGAACATCTATTTTCTGACACCAGTCTGCTACTCTACACTTCTGAAACATTTATTTGCAGAAGAAGTATGAAAACTGAAGATCCACGCTTAAAAACAAGATACAAATCCATTTTAAGAACAAAAACATTTTCTTAAATCAGGCTTGTTCTGAAGCCACACACCTCCAGCAGCTCCAGATACTGCAGGAAGGACTGCAAGGAGTTCTCGGAGAATATTTCACCTCAAGAAAGGAGAAACAAGACACTTTCTTGCAGAACAACATTATTGAGACAAACTCTTTTCTGGTTTGCTGAAGAGCCAGAAAACATCACACAAATATCTCAAACAAAAAACCAAAAAAAAAACCGTTAAAATTAAAATATCTATACTAGCCAGTGCCTTTCAGAACAATATTTGCAATAATTAGGAGCTCAGTCCAAACCTCTGGATCCAATTGATTCCAGAGCACTTGAAAGTAAAGCTCCAAGCTAGCATTTGAAAACAGTTACCATCTAGGATGATTTGAGACCAAACCAGATTTAAGCTGTTCTAAGCTTTATTTTCACCTGGAAAATTTATGTTTAGGCTTCTGCTTTAAATAATCTGAACTGTCCTAGAGATTAAGTCCCCAGCCTCTTTCCAGCCCAATTCCTTTAGAGACAAAGAGAGAGTGAGCACACAATTGCCTTACTTGGGCTGGGCTAAGTAACATTTAAATAATTCTAATCCTGCAATGTATTACAGAAGTTGCCTAAGCTGAACATATTCTCTGCAATTTCCTTCTCTAGAACAATACAGGCTAAGCAGATGCCTTAAGCACGTCCCTCTTATCTGGGGTATTCACTGTCTCATCACTTAAAACCCTTTAAAGGGAGATCCTGTAGAGGCTGCTGGTATCCCAAGAGAGATAGGACTCCCAAAAAAGTCCTGAGGTTATGTGCACACAAGGCCTTGGCACGCACTCCTCACCTCCACCACTGCTTCCTGCAACATTCCTGAGAAAACACTGCCAGAACCAGCATGAGCAGCCCCTGCTGCAGGCCTTCACCCAAGAAAACAAACACACACTCTGCTATTTGCAACCTTTATTTCATGAATAATTAGGAAGAAAACATGGCAACATTGGCAAATTGAAGGCATACATACTAAATACTCATACAGAATACATTATGGAGAAAGTAAATGCCCAGGTCTTTAGTGGTCCTTGCAAACTGAAAGCATATTGGGTCCTCCAAAAGGTTTAGCTTAACATAGGCTTGCTGACTTTTCAAGTTCCAATCTTTACCCACTTGTGCCTTTCATATCAGAAACAGGGTGAAATACAATTGGAACACTCATTTAAATTTTCCCCAAAGCTGTATTTCTCAGCTCTAACCAGAAGCAAACCAAATGGTTTTTTTCCTCCTTGCCATTTCAATATATACACTAACACACCAGCCCAAGTATCCAAGACACAAGTACTGGTTGAAACATGTTCCATGTTCCTCAGAACCTGCAGCAGTACACATCTGTGCACACACATTTGTATGTGTGCACGTGGTCACAGCTGTACATTTCTGCAAAGCCTCTCTCCATCTAAGATGTGTGCAAACTGTTCAAAAGGGTTCTGGAGAAAAGCAAAGTACTTGCACTTGTCGAGGAGAATTTCTAAACAGACTGACATACAACAGCTGTGCTTCAAGGAAGAGTAAAACCAATACAAACCAGAAAAGCTGGAAGGATGAGAAGAGCTTTTAGAGTCACTGGGTTTTCTATCATCTTTAAAGGCCATGAAAGTGAGCTTTATGTTAGCTGTTTAGGAGATATCATTACTGGCTGCAGTGTCATCTCAAACAAGATTATCCTTATCCAGTACAGTGCTGTGAAGTCAGACTGAGGCATCTCTAAAATTCTGTTCTTTCACCAGGTCCAAAATTCACCACACTGTTCTGCCAGCTCTGCCTCACACCTGAACTGGAAGCACCCTCGTCCTAGAGGTGGAGGGTACCCATTAATGCCCTTCTGGGTTTGACCAGGAGAGCTGTCCAGTGTTAAATGGGATCACTGATTCATTTCAGACACACTGAACAACTCCTGATCGTTACTGACCTAAAGTGAACTTCTAGTCTGGAGGCAAACTAGTCTATGCCTTGTTTAGTAGTATTATACTTTCTTCCCATTAGATAATATACAGAAAAAACACATTTTTGTTCAAAAAAACCCTTCAGATACATATAAAAGTGCTACTTATAGACAGAAAAATTAACCTTACAATACACATAAAACCAAAAGTTTCTATCAAACTGAAATGTAAGTTACAAGGATTAATTACTTGAGAATGTTACATGTATTTGTGTCCTCCTAGCTGAACTGATTCCCAAGTAACCATCCTAAATGAACATATGCAATAATTGGAAACCATTAAAAGCCTCCAGAGAAATTTTGACAATGGAACAAAAAAGAAAACAAAATAAGAAAAAAAAAAAGAGCCCCTTTCTCCCCATTTGCTGAAAGATTTCGGAATCAAAAATGGACTATTCCATTATTGCAAGTGCAGTCCAGTCAGAACAGGTCAGTTCATGAGCTGTGGGACTGGGGCTGCCATGGCTCCTGTGCAGCAGGAATTGTCTGCTGGGCTCCCTCACGAGCACAAAAACACACCAGACACAAGCACTGAAAACAACCATGGGTCACCAGGGTGAAAATGCACATCAGACATTACTATGCTGGGGCACAGCAGCTTCCAAGCCTTGACTTCCCCAAGCAACTTCCTCATATTCTAGAACTATGCAAAATACAAAAGCCTTAGAAAAGTGCAACAAAACTAGCTTTATGACATTTTCCTTTCCATTTCCATAAATACAATCTCATAAAAATATTATTAAACAGAAGCATACTTCCCAGTGGAGAACTAACAGGCCACATTTCAGCTTTCAGTAAATGATTTTGCCTAAACTGAAACCCCCTGAAAATAGAGGATTAAAATGAAACCAGCTTAATTGCATCAGGCTGCTGTAATATTCTGCCAGAAGTTTACCCTACTGCTCTGCATGCCCACGTCCTGCTGGGACTGATGGGAACTTTCTGTGCAGCTCTGAGGAAGACAGTGGCCTTTGGGTAAGGAATATAACAAGCAAAAGCTGATGTCAGTTGGAAGAAGTCATCTGGTATTCATAGATTTCACTAAAGTTTCATTGGGAGGAAATAATTCTAATATTCCAGAATGAATTAGCTCAAGGTCAGGACAGTGGCTTTGCTAAACTGAGTTCAAGGGTGCTGCATCCAAACAACTGGCAAGTGTAGCAAAAACATAAGGGAAAAAAAAATCATATCAAGTAACAGAAATCAGAACTGTACAAACCTCGACCTTTTAAGTTAGTTAGCATTAATTATCCATAGCACACTTGCTACATATTCCAGATGCTTAACATTTTGGGCTAGATAATTATAGAGCTTACTACAAGACTGATTCTGAAATCAGGAGCACAACAGAAGAACCTTAGAAGAAGGAGGGACACAGCAAGCCACACAGTAATTTAAAACCCATCCAGCCACTCTCCTGTGAGAGCAGAAACACTGCTAAAGACACCTTGCTAAGTAGGGACAATTAAATGTTTGAAGAGATGTCTGTGTTTTGCCAGTCTCTACACACAATGGCAGATGAAGACACTTTAACAGCACTTCTCACCAAGCAATTCCTCAAACTGGGTAATATCAGCTTAAAGAAAGGGATACACTAATGGCACCTCAAAGAAAGGAACTGCAGAAACAGAGCTCAGCAGAACATAAAAAATCAAACAGAAATAAATATTTACCAAGTCAAGGGAAGGATCTCAAACAAACCATACAGTTAACTCAGTCCATACATGAACATGACTATTTTAAGGTCCTCTTTCTAGATCACCTCAGCATAACTCACAACAGGCAAAAAGGTGTGCAACTGCATTCCTTCCCAGAAGAAACTTGCCCTTAGGAGCTCCTGCTTGGGGCTGTGTTAGTTGTAAGAGGAAAACAAGAAGTGAGGTCACCACAGGAGTCACAGGAACACTTCAGCCTTTGGAAGGAATTGACACACACCACCTGAACACCAGGCAGTGTCCCCAGGGTAGGCACAGGCAGGAAGAAAAACACCTACAAGTGCTCCAAATCTCCAGCTTCCCAAATAATCTTGGTTAAAACCAGGCTGGAATAAAAATTGCGCCCTGGGCCAAATCTGTACAGAAATAGAATTGAGTGAAAGTAATCTTCTGGTGATGCAAAAGAACCCAAATGTCTGGAGTGTTGAAACTGAAAAAATAGCTAAGCACTTAACACTGAGATCAGTAACAGAAATGAGACTCCAATGTCACAGCTCCACGATCCACAAGGCAGATCCTCTTCAACCACTGCACTGCACCATTACAAGAGGGCTCCAATTTATTTCTCCTCATGCACCTAAATCCAGAGCATCACTGCTGCCAGGGACATTAACAGGAGTTACACCAATAAATTAAAGCAGAGTTCATTTAGCTCTGGCAAATTAAGGGCCTTCTAAGACAGGATGATGGACTTCACAGAAAAATATAAACAGTGGAAATATTTCATCTAATTGGAGACAAAAAATTATCAGAAAAACTACATGTAACTCAAAGAATATATTTTATGCAAAAGAGACAAAAATCTACCTTTAAATCAGAATATGTCATAATTATATACTATATTCTGGATAATTTATCCACAAACACAAATTTTAAAGCAAAAATTTCACTCAGTTTTTCAGAGGCATGGGAATAAGACATTTTTTGTGGGGGCCAGAGATTCACACTGGAGATACTAAATTAGTATTTCTATTTAAACAAACAGCCAAATCAAACTGGATTAAACAAAACCAAGTGAAAACCAAATCAAGTGTACCAGCTATGGAAGTGTTTCCACCCACAGGATCCAGAGGATGAGACAACTGTACCTGCACCAGGATGTCCCACAGCTCCATTTCACTGCCCACCCTGGACACAGCTGGCCATGAGATTCTACAGCACAGGCATTGGCAAGGCACAGAGTAAAATACAAATGGGTGACAGGATATTTTCAGTACATTCAGAAACATCTTCTGGATAACAGGAAAGTAAATCAGCATAAACTTGCACTTCACACGAACAAAAAACCAGGCTGTTTCAGGATTAACTATGAACAGAAATCAAACACAACAGTGTATTTATTCCACATCTAGAAGGGATACTGCTATTTTCCCCCTTGAACTGAACGTGGTTTGAACCTTCAGACAGAAACACACTGCAGAGTGCAGCAGGGCTTGTGTTGGCTTCAGATCTTCCACTGCTTCCCTCCTTCCACTCGGCAGCTGTGCAGCATCTCACACGGAAAGGCTCAGATACATCAGGACACAAAAACCTCTTCAAGAAGCCCAGGGCTCCTGGGCTGGATTCACAGAGTTTTATCAGACAGACCACACCAAGAAGAAGTTTACAGAGCTCTGAAGTTCAAAACAAGATAGCTATTATAATTACTTCTACTTTTCTCTCTCTTCCTTTCTGAAGACCAGCAGCTCGTGTTTTTAACAGAAAGGATCTGGCAAATGTGATTTCCCCTCTTACAAATGGTTACACTCTCAGGGTTATTGCAGTTAAGGATTCTGACAACATTCCAGGTAAATGAAGATGGCCATTGGACAGAAAAAGAATCAGCTCAAAGTTTGAATTACCTCACCAAAACAAGTCATGAGTGAATTTAGATCAAGAAATGCTATCCTTTTCATTAGAAAAATATTTTTTTTAACTCTAAGGCAATGAGTAAGACAATCATAGATAAGGTTATCTGTTCAGAGGATAAACAGGAGAGTTTTTTAAACACTGATTGGCAAAATCTAGAATTTAATAATAGGAGATAGAAAGCAGGAGAGCAGTAATGTGTATCTCCACTAAGACTATTCTTATTGAAACTAATGAAGTAAAAAAAAAGTTTGAAGAAATATAGAAGAGAGGAAAATGCATTTCAGACTTTTATTAAAATCTATTAATGAAGATCTTTCCCTTGAAACCTCTCTTGCAACAATTGTCTTTAGAGTACATTGGCTCCTCAAATGCACCAGTTAATCTGAGGGTCTCTACTTCTAGTTCTAAAGAGCTGTAAGAATGAGACACTGCTGCTCTGAAAACTTCTCCAAAGGCCCTCAGCACAGGTTAAGTAGTTATTTTGCAAAGTTCCATAATTCTCACAGGCACATATCAGTGTAAATGTGTATTCCTAGACAATGCTAGAGCCACGCTGAATTATTACTCTTCACATGGGCTGTGTTCTTCAGATGATGGGGTTTTGGATTTGGCAATACTTTTGAGTGAAATCTGTGCTTTTATACCATGAAGAAGTTTCACAGATGCCAAGCACAGTTGCATTCACTGGGTTAACATCTATGACATTCAAACTGTCCTTAACAGTCGTAAGAGCACCATAGAACAGATTTATTTTCTCTACAATGGGGTTACTGCTGAAAGAGCCTGTGCTTATAAATAGCAGCTGTTACAGAACTCACTGCTCAAGTCAGCTTCTGCTTAATATTAATGAGATGCTCCGTGGCTGAACTGCTGGTTAAGTGTTCAGAAAAGCAAGAGGCAGAAGCAATGTCAGAGTGAAGTCTCCCCTGGATTTGACAAACAAGATCACAACAAACAGCTCGTGACAAATGGAGCCATGGATCCATTGGGAGCCACTAACATTCCACACCAGGCCCTGAAGTGCCAGGACGTATCAACTCAATGATAGCTAAGGCACTTAAACTCTTTTGCCCAAGAGCTGCTAAATGAATTCAGGTACATTTTCAGGAAAAAAAAAAAGAAGTTGAGCAGACTAAAGTTTCTCAATTCCTTCCTTGTGACAGTGAGTCATTTCCACGCAATATTTGAGACTACTGGGTGTACACACATTACATCAGTTCCTCCATAGTCCTTCCCAGAGAACATCTCACCTTCTGTCACTCAGATGAGGATGTGCAAGACCAATGAAAAACACAGAAAACATGGCAAAGCTGGATTTTGAGACAAACTACTTCATCATTACATCTTATTGAGAGTATCTTGTCTGCAGAAGAAATGCCATCCCAGTTCCAAACTTCTACCACAGACATCCAGGACGTGTGCTCGTATTGCTGCAGAGGAAAGCCCAGGGGCTGCGTGTGCTGCACAGGCAAAGGAGGGACAGAGCAAAGAACAAGCCAGGCAGGGGGTGATCACTGATTCACTTCTCTTATAGTGGAAGCACAGGGACTTTGCACAGATTCCTTGAAGTGTAGTGTACCCTGAAAGGCAGGAGCTGCATGTGCTAGTCTTTACAATCCATAAGATAAAGATGAAAGCCACATCACTGTGACAGAGGTAGGCTTATAATGAAGCTTTAGAATGAAGACTTCTTCTGTGCCAGATTTTTCGAGGTACCAAGAGCACTTTTCCCCTCAATTTGTCATTATGGAATCAAAGCTTGCCTTCCTAGAATATTGTGCACATATTAAAGGATGGAAAATAGCTGTATAGGCAGTAACTAAGTTACCATTAAGAACTCTATTGGGCTGCCAAATGCTGTGGATAGAATATTCAGAGTCTGTGGAATCAGGATGCTACAGAAAGTTCAGTAATATGATGCCATGTCATCATTTTCCTTCTCAAAGCTTTATCTGTACATTCAGTCTCCTATATGCCAGAGGAAGCATTCACCTCACTCTCCCAGCAAAGAAAGTTTTAGGAAGTCTGACTGGAAAGGCAACACAGAATTAGTTCAGGCTCTTTAGGGCTACATAATTAATTTGAATAGCTTAATAACTTGGGTCATTCCAAGCACTGTGGCAACAAGTTCTTGCTTTTAAACAGTTGTTTCCATGCTTAGTAGCTGAAGCAATCTGAGACAATCCACGGTAGTGTCACTGAAGTTTGAGGGGACTCAAATGTTGCCAGTTTTCAGTGAAATGGGGATTAGCATTTCTGTAAGATTTCCATCTGGTAGCTCATGTTGGTTGTATCCCATGGATCTGTCGGATGACTGGGGTTCAGGTTTCAAAGTATTTGTAAATTGCTGTAACATACAGCATGACATTCTGCCAGTCTGGACGCTCAGTTCGCACCATTTCATTGATGTCCTGTCACAGAAAACAGATTGGTCAAAATCAGGAATGAAAACCCTGAGAGCAATGTGGCAGTGCTTTCACACATTCCTGAGAATGGTAAATCTGTCACGTTTCCACAATTGAAAGCACTGATGAAGAAAGCTCTGTTTTCTTCCATATATCTTGGTATTACTTACAAAATGTAATGAATAGCATTTCTGCAGATAGTTCTTTTGTTGATTTAAGATTGAAATGCCTGATGCTGTGCATGCTCTAGCTGTCCCCCACAGAGCACAGCTGCTACAACAGTCAGACTTCAGTGTTCACATAACCCTGCACCAGCCTTGCAAACCAACACAATCTACCCACAAACTGACCTATGGAATCAAGGCCCAGATGTTAGTGAAAATTCAAAATTCCCATCAGATTAAGCATCAATAAATAATTGACTCCCATCTACCCTCTTCAGCACATATAGAAAGCAAATCAGAGTGATGTAATTCCTAGTAATTTCTGTTTACCTTAAGGCTCTGTTTGAAAGCTTTGGATGCAGGAATCTCCAGAATGCAAAAAAGAAGTGAGTTCTTTTAGCTGAACACCTTCAAAGAATGAATAACTTCTACTTGTATTCCACTCCTGTTTACATACACCAGGTTTCACACCTTTCTTAACCCCCTACTCATGTAATATGGATGAGAAAAAAATCCACAAACCTACACATTGCACACAGTGTGCATGCAGGTATGTAAACAGATACTAACTTCTTAAGATGGACACAATTTGCTCCTACACTGAATTCCATTCAATTTGCCTGTTTAGAGTGTCTGTAAAGAAGTACATCACAAAAAGGAAGGGCAGACAGCAACCATTTGGACTGAAGCTGAGTTATGCAAGAATTTCTGCAGTTATTTTCCACGATCTCATTCTTACATCAGCACTTAGTAAGAAACTTCCACATCTCAAATCAGTGCCAAAGTCAAAGTATGAAAGCCCAGGAGCTGCACTGCCATTGTCAGCAAACACAATGCTGGGGGGTAAAAGCACTGATAAGGATCAAGGAAAGTGTTATTTTTAAAAACTCTGTTGTACTGTTAGCTGCTAACTATGGCAGCTTTGTTAGAACTTAGGTTGCAAAAGTATCACTTAAATCTTGTTTCTGATAGTGGCCATTTCAGCTGGGTTTTTGTGAACACTCACAAGGGTTTGGGATACTCCCAATTTCACACCTTCAGAAATACTCCTGCTCTAGTAAACACTCTACTATTGAAAACTAATTCTTTTACTCTAAAATTTGTCTAAGACAGCTTTTAAACAATCACTGAAAAAATTTTACAACTATTTGCAAATGATGACATATTAAAATTCTAAACTTAAAGAGGCAAATCTCAACTCTCACACTACACTGAGAAAAAGGAACAAATTACACTGCTTGGTTTGTAGCTCCAGAGTTCAAAAAATCCAGACTAACTTAGAAGTAGGTCAGAGACAGGACAGATTTAATGGATTCTTGAAAACTGTATTCTCAAATTATTCAAATTCATTGCCATTATTAATATTTATTTTTATGTTGGGAGATAAGTGTTGGTGAACCTTCTTTTTAAAGCTTAACCAGTCTGTATTTCAGTCATTATTTGGTGCAATAACCTCTAGCTGAGCTCATCTGCTGCTATTTTTAAGTATAAACATCCAGATCTTTTGAGACTACAAAATAGAGTCATTTAGATTTTTATAAATGGGTCATAATTCATTCAACATGCATTTAAATCTTACCAGAGTAGATTTGATGCCAACACTTTCAGCTGCCTGAAAAGCCAAAGTGAAATTTCTTCTCTGCATGAGATATGAAAACATGTTAGAAAAAAAGGAAATATTATTTCAAACATAACAAAATGATCTTGAGAATAATGCTACTACTTTTGCTTCAAATGGAGTCTATAATTTGACTATAGTAATTTAAAAGACATAGGAATGAATGCATTTTAATATCATCCAAAAAAATTATAAAATTTTTTTATTAATTGCCTGTTCAGAAGATAATGCTGAATATCATTGTCAGTACAGAAGAACACCTGAGTTACAAAATACTAAAGAAGAGATGATTTAGTCTCTAAAAAGCATAAATTAAAAAAAATCTCTTCATGCATTAATGAAATAATCTTTTGTTTTTAGGATCTATTATCATTAATTGCACATCCTGGGCTAACCAGTAGGTAGGAACTGTGGCAGACCAGAATACAGAGAGATAATTTGGAAATCCCAGTAACACTGGGATTTTTAGAAGTTAAATTAGTTAATTGGTCTTTATTAACTCATTAACTAAAGCACTGCAGTCCTGGGAAGGGGATTATTAATGCCTTACCTTGTCCTGGCTGTTCAGCTCTTGGTAGGGAATGTGGGCAGGGAGGTAAGTGTGGAGAACTGCACAGAAAGCCAGGCCATCATTCCAGCTGCTGCTGAAGTTCGTGATGTCAATATTCTTGAAGCGAAAAAAATTAAAAGCAACATTAAAATCGTAATTAATTATTACATGCTACCAATTAATCAATACTTCTTTTTAATACCTTTGAAGAAATTGGCAGAAAAAGTGGAAAGCCCAATATCACAGTTCTGTGGTGAGAACTGCACTACCAACAGAGGAAAACAAAATAACATGGGGATAATAAAGTCAGTTATCTCATATTTTAATTTCAGATAACATTAAGTCCTCCCTCAAAAAAAAGTGCAAAATATGTGCTTGAGTGTGTGTTAAAGCTGTGAAATGTTGTGCCAGAGAAGGTAATGGATTTGATGCAACTGTACACCCCAATTCAGAAAAGCAAAAGAGTCAAAGCCCAAATCCCTGATCTGACAATGTGCTTCTATCTCTGCTCATGTTCATTCTATTTTCTGCTTCTGCTACGTTCATATCCAGAAAAAATTTCTAAATGAGGAGGAAATGTATTTTCTCTTTTAAGCAAATAACTTATCTACAGAAACTGATGTGAACAAGATCACAAACAAAAGTTAACTTTCATTTGGAAATAAAGATGTTCCAGCAGATTTAGTGCTGACAGTAGCAGAATATCTTTGGGATTGAAACTGAAATTGAAAACTGCTGTCTTGCACCCTTGATCTTCTAGTTCCCGTAGGAAACTCAGTGGCACTGGCAAATGCATCTCCTGAGACTGTATAAATTATTGTAGAGTCAGCCCAGTCCAAAAGACTTATGAACAAGATGCCTCAGTGACCTTTTAAATGACTGTATATTTGGCTGCTGGCAGTCAAACAATGTTAGAGAGGCTAAGTGGATAGCAGACAGTTTAAACTTTAATTAGGAAACAACCAGTAACAACAATATATCACATATCTTTTACACTTTCATGGAGAAATATAAATATGCTTTAATATCTAACCCACTTAACTGGGCTCAACAGAAGTTTACTCAGTTTTAACAGCAGGAACTAAAACCTCCAGTCACAGAAGTGCAGGATCAGAATCACCTGAGCTACCCTTTCACCTGACAGCAATTTAGTCATCATCTTCATCATCCTCTTGGACAAGACCCTAAAACTGGTTATTCCTAAGGCAGAAAACTCCACCCAGAGCCAGCATTCTGTGCCAGGCAGTCCAGGGCACTCGGACTTCAAATGAACAACAACCACAACCTCCTCCAGCAGAGGAAAAAACAAAACTCTGGGCAATTTGGAGAAGAATGTGAGGGAACTCTGTGTTTCCTGCTGAGCTGGAGCCCCCAGCAGTGGCCCTGGAGCCCCGGGCTGTGGGAACAGCAGAGGACACAGCTCCCTCCAGCCACACGGCTGGCAACACTCAAAAGCCAAAGGGAAAGAAGTATCAAGGGAGGAAAAAAAAAAAAAAAAAAAGCTGTCTCTTTTCTCCTCAAGAGAGGCAGGAAATTGGATTTAAATTAATGCCTGGTTAAAACTTTCTCAATGTTACTTAAATTAAGGAAACATATGCAATACATAGTATGAGGTTTCCAGGAAAAAAAAAAAAAAAGGGGAAAAAAGTCAGCTTGTTAAAGCAAATAAATTTTGACATGTGTCCATTTACAGAAGTCACTTTCTGTAAAGTTCTTTCCTCCCACCCTGTACCCAGTAAGGCCTCAGGCTCACATCTGTGTCAGCAGCATGGGTACAGGCAGGGAGAGGGGCTTTTTCTCCTCAGGGGTGTGTGTGCAAGCTGGCTATAAAAATCAGGAGTTAATGATTGTGTTTGCTTTGCTACACAACCCACTGAGGGGAAAAAACACCAACCTGGTTTTCACCTCTTGGCTGAAATGTTCTCCCTCTTTCCCTGAGATGACCAAGTGATGTGGGAAGGGGAAGAAAAAGATGTACACTGGCATTGCCACAGTGAAATTACAAGAAGCAAAAATCCTAAGCATTTTCCTTAATCATTACAATTGTACAAACTGAAAACTTCTCTTTACCTATTAGTAAATATCCACAGAATGCTGAATTTTTAATAGAAACACTGGAGGGGGAATGGGCCACTTAAAGTGCACCTACAGTTTGGTTGGTTCTCAAACAAAAATAAGCTCAGAATGCCCCATTTTTCTAAATCATCTTGGAGGGTCCAGCTTTTATTATTAAGACAACAAGCAGAAAACAAACCCATCATCCAAGAATTTTAATGTATCCAGAGAAGCTGAATTAAATACAACGGAAGGAAACAATTAAAAGGGACTGGTTTCTGTTTCCAATTGCTCTAAGCATTATGAATTATTATTACCTCTCAGACTAAAAGAAGTATAATATTGGTCAGACAGTAAAAACAAATCTAGAAATGGGACAGATTGTCATTTAAACTGAAAATTAAATTTTTCATGTAGGGCTTTGAGCACATAACTGGCACATTTAAATACAGCAAATTTTATTTCCTAAATGCTTTTAACTACTTGTGGTTTTTTTGAAAAAGCTTGGTCAGTATAATGAAATCAATCTTGCATTAAGCTCTTATTTCTCAAAGAATTGATGGTAAACAGAACATCAGCCTAAAATCTCTGACATAATTTCTTCTTTGTTACTGCTTTTATTAAGTAATTGGCTCTATTAAGAGAATTCTGCTGGAATCTAATCTAGAATTATTCTTCAAGACATCTCAGACCACAAAGTATTAAAGCAACTGAAGGACATACTTTCAGATAATTGTCAAATGAGGAATAAGCTTTTCTGGAGATAAATGAACTAGAAGGAGATTTATCATCCCTTGTCTATTAATGATTAATGGGAGTGAAGCCACCTCTAGTAATTGGGGTAGATGGTTTTTAAAAAGGCAATTCTAATAAAAGTTAAGCAACAGACCATTGTCATAAAAAGATCTGTGGAAGACATTTTCCTACCAGGAGTAAATAACAGTTACAAATTTGTAAGACTTTTTGGAGATAAAACAAAAATATAAAGTGAAAAATAGATGGTAATAGAACCAAGAAGCATTCCAAGCAGGACTCCAGCCCCTATTCAACTGGGAACTGCAGAGTAGGAGCAGTCACCAAAAATGAGGATTCCCTTGAGCTCATATAGAAAAAAAATACTAAAACCAATATTACCTGTTATAACTCAGTAACTCATTATTTTTTATCCCCCCCCAGAAAATTTCCATAGCTAAAAAGCTCCACAAACATCAAGAAACCCAACTACAGAAAACATGGCTTCTAACTTGCAGTTACAAATTAGGAACAAAGTAATTTTAATCACTTTTTTAGACATAGCCCCAGCTTCAATCTCCCTGAACTCTGGACACCAGAACTCCAGCAGAGGAGCATCCTGCACAGCAGCTATTTCTCAATCCCTTGTTCTGCACAAGGAGGAGAGAGCCCCATATCCAAACTTGGTTTGGCTCTCAAAAGAATCAGGACATTAAGAAAATAAAAACATGTGTCTATGTCTCTGTTGTATTAGTTAATTACATAAGTGGGTTGAGAAAGCAAAACCATTGATATAATTCTGTGCTATAATATATTAAAGCCTTAAAACAAGAGTTGAAGTTTAGGTGTACAGACCTTGGAAGGCTTCTTCCCATGGCAGAAAATTCCTGGTAAAATGCTTTTAAAGATACATCCACAAAAGAAAAAATATCCACTGCAGAAGATTAAAAACGTAAAACTACAACAGAACTGCCATCCATGCTCCATTGAATCAGGATTCACTGACTCAAATCATGGAATAAAGCTGTGGCTATCTACTTCTGGCTGTAGGTGAGAACATAAAAGTATTTCTGGAACAGACTTAGCAGCAGTCCCTGCTACTGCCTCTTCAATCCCAGCTTCTGGAAAGGCAGTAATGGCAAATATAGACCATTAAAACCCTTAAACACTGAGTGGTAATGTTTCTTTCCATGCTATTTTTCAGTTTGGGCACGAAGAAGAACCATAAAAGAAGCAGTCACTCTCACAAAATCCAGTAATAGTTTCAGACACTAATGTCTGAAACACTTAGAGGTACAGACAGCTTTATAATTTATTCTAAATATTGTCATAAATAAGTCTAACAAGTTGACACTTCTCTTGTATCAGAATCCAATCCAAACACAAAAAGGAAGCATGTCCTTCCATAACTCAATGATTTTTGGCTAAAGCATCAGCTTAAACCAAGGAGAGAAGAGTTTTGGCATCTTGACTACTCTGATGAATCAACCAGACAGCACAGAATGCACACCCTGGAGTCAGTGTTTGAACACAGGCTTACATAAGCACAGGCCTGTCCTTTTCTTGTGCATTTTTAAAATCAATATAGTACTTATCAACACTAGGTTAGTGTTGATAGATTTAAAAAAAGAAAGCAACCTGAACCATTTTTTACTCCTAGTTTTGTTATTCTACACTTACTGCTCAAGCACAAATGAAAGCATTGCTTGATTTCAAGGTGCATTGAGTGCAGGTTTCTATTTTTTGTAAGACATGTAGCTTTGATCTGTACTGGAGGTTAAACTTAAGTCTTTGCAGTAAAAGTCTTTCCCAGAAAGCAGCATTGCATGAAATGAAGGATGGGTACTACAGGGCTACACTAAGTGTATCTGTACCTAGGAAGTGTGAAAAGCCTAAAAAAAGTTTAAAAAAATTAGTCCATACTTGTCGCTATTTTGTGACAATTGCTTTTTTGGTGTCAGACTTCTGGAAGTGAACTAGCTCTCAGAATGCTGACAAAAATGGAAAATAAATTGAAATACTGGTGGAGATAAGAATGGGTAAGGATGTATGTATCCTGTTTGCTGGTCCTCTTTTAACATGAAACATGCATGCTCACATCCTTTTGGAGACTTTTATTAGCTGTACACTCAAAATGAAAGTAGCTGTGTTCCAGCCAGGGTAAATGCTCCCTAACAGCTGGATGGAATTACTTTATGCTTTGAAGAGATCTGGAATTTATGACAGTTTTATGACACTGCACATATTTTAGAGGAGCCAGGAGGATTCTCCCCTCTGAAAAATGCAGCACTTGGCTCTGTGCTCTGCAGCAGTGTCAGATCCTGAGCAAAGCTAATCCACGATGAAATTTCAAGTATTTTGTGCCTGTGAGCTGCAAACTAAAGGTGATTTGCTCTTCTTTTATCTAAATGCTTATCTTTTGAGCAGCTCTCCTCTCTCATGGCTCAGAGATCTGTTCAGCCCAGAACACAATGCAGCTCAGGAACTTTGTGTGTGCAATTGTGCCCAGACTGAGCAGGCTCTGGGTGGAAGTCAATACAGAACCTGCCTCTGCTGGTCCTGCACTGACCTTCTGCAGATCACCCTCTCCAAAGCTGAGCTCCAAGGAGAAACCCTGCCTGTGAACAACACTCAGCCAGCATGGTAAAAACTACAATATAGTAAGAGATGAACTCACTCAGGTTTTTACACCAGTAATTTCTCTTATTTTCACTGGCTGTATCAACCTGATTTTTTACTGAGGTCTTGAAAAAACATTTGGAACACAGTTAAATATTAACAATTACGTTTAAAGGTGACTATTCATTTATTCACCTCCAAATTTGCTTGACTAAATCAAGAAAAGTGTACAATGAAATAATCTACAGTGTTTTTTAAGAGGGTTTATTCCACTATAATGGACTGAAATGAAGGGCTTCACCACACTATCATATTTGAAGTATTTAGCATTTCTGCTTCTAAAGCAGAAATAAGTACTTAAGATTTTTAATCCAAAGCCTGAAAACAATTTTCTAGAAGGGATAGAAAAGCAGGAGTTATTTCTCTTTCATTTTACTTGAGCAGACAAAAAATCCATACTAATTGTACCAGACAATTCTGTAGTGCCATATTCTCCACAAGTATCTTGTGAGCAAAGGAAACCTTCTCTGAAACAGGAAAGACTTTGGTGTGGATTTTTGGTTTTTTTTCCTTCTTTAGTATTTTATCCTGCTGTCATTGATAAGGATAAACCAACTCTACCACACCTGGTGCTTAACAGGCTGAACCACTGGCAGCTCACCAATAACTCTCTACATCTTCAAAACAAATTTAGAAATTAAGATTTGTATCTGGTTACTTGTGTGACTATTTGCTAGTATTTATTACCTACTTTCCACTACCCAGTGCAAAATATAATGCCAGAGGTGAAAGACAAAACAATGCCAGGAGCAAACATGTCTCTGTTGGAAGTGGAGCTTTACCTCAAGGTGTATGGTTCCACCTTCCCTGTGAAACACCAATAGCTGAAATAATTTCCTATAAATACCTTACATACACTTATACATAAACACCTACAGCTGTGGGACATCACCTCCAAGTGAGAGGGAGAAAACAAGACAAAAAAGTGATTACTGCTTGCAATGGATGAAGAAGAAAAATGCTAAGTATGAAAAATGCTAAGTATTGGTAGTTTAATATGAATAGGACAAAATTAAGAATTAATTCTGAAACAAAAGGCTTCTAATCCTTTCTTTTCTTTTGCTTGTTTCCAAATAATGGTTACAATTTTCCAGGTCATTTTAGAACTTGTAACAGAATCCATTTTCAAGCATCTTTCCTTTAGCCTGTCACATTTACACCTAATATTGGCCAAACTGGTAACTGGACAGAAATTGGTGACTGGATAGAAGGGGACCTGACCTGCTGCTCTTCCTAGAGGAAAAGGCTGGGATATTTAGGACTCCTGTGAGACTCCTGCAGCAGCTCAGAGACAGAGCAAGCTGGGCAGCCAGCACACACCTGCAGCTCAGAAAGCTCTGAGTGCTGCCCCTCACCAGGTGCTAAAGCAAACAAAAAACAGTGGTACAGAGGAAAAGCAGAAGTTCTGATGATAGGAAATGCTGGGGGGAAAAGGGAGCTGTGGCAGTGTGAGATACCAGGAAGAGCTGGAGGTAAAGAGGGATCCTGTCCATGCTTAGGTGACAGAGGGGAAGGCAGAAGAGCTGAGTACCTTCAGCAGGACTGAAGGAGGAAGGAAGATGTTCATCACCCTGATGCTTGTTAACTGTTTGTCAGTTTTGAACACACATAGTTTTAAAATAAAATTAAAACGAAGCAGAGATTAATTGAAAATAAAAAAAAGAGAAAAAGATCCTTATCTGGTATTGATAACATTGAGATGTCAGAAATCTGGATAAGCACTGCTCACAATGAATACAGAGCTGGGTATGTTTAAAACATTAGAACACCACCAACACAGTGAATTTCAGGGGATGCTGAAAATAATCAAATTCTGTACAACAAAGAAATGAAAAATGAGTGTGCCTAAAGCAAAAGCTATTCTTCTCTCAGAACTACTTAATATAACCTCCTGATACTATCTTACAGTTTCAATGGAGGCATTGCAGTGGCTCTGCAGGTGCTCTGTGCCTTCTCAGTACCACGCTGCAGGTTCTGAAGCAAGCACAGAAAGCCTCAAAACCTATCCTTTCACCAGTGTTTATAAAACTCAAGGAATTATAATCAGCAATCTGTAGAATCAGAAGCATATTCTTGAATGTGCACACAACTACAGAGTGAAAAGTCTGGAGTAATTTCTCTCACTTTTCCTAACCAGATTAACGAAGCTGTCAAATTCATCTTTCATTTCAAGACAATATGGGAAAATATTTTTGCACTTAGTTCGAGGATTTATAAAGAAATGTAACATCCTGCCTTTTTGAAAACGTGGGGAAGGAGAAAGGCTCTTTCCACAAAGCTGCTTATCCTCAGAAATAGCACAGCTGAGTATCAGACGTGCCACAGGAAGAGGGGGAGGGCTCAGATCCCAGCCTGTCCATTGTGCTGGAGGATTTTTCCTATGGATGGGCGACCATCCTGTTATGCAGCTCTCAACTTCCTCCTGCATTGTGAGGCTCAAGTCATGGAAAGAGTAAAGTTCTTAAACTGAGGATTGTGTTGGGAACTCCAAACACTTTCAATACAAGTTAACCAAACAAATACATCATGGTCAGACTATTAACATCCTGGCTTAGTTTGCTGAAGCCACTATTCTTTTGAAAAAATAATGTAATCAGGAGAACTCTGGACAGTTATCTTGTTAGCTCTTTTGGCTTCTGATAACACTTGGACCAAGTGAAAAAAAAAAAGTCTGCAACCACAGTGGAAAGCCAAGTTCAAAATGCAAGACAATGCCACCTTCACAAAACAAACTGTCCCTAAGAGGCTAAATGGCAGTGCATTCAAAGAAAACCCTATGACAATTACCTATAAAAAAATAAATCTCTGAAATCTGAGAAACGGTACTCTAGCTGCATTGAGGAAACATCAATTTAAACACGGAGTTGATAAAGTTTCAGCTCCAGTTTCAAGAGAGCAGCCTGTGAAAGGCAGATTTCAAGTGGCTCACTGGGAGGGCAGCTGCCCCCTTAAAGCTGTGGAGCAAAGTGACTGAGGAGCTGCTGGTGCTGGAGCAGCACTGGGAGCACACGTTCCAAGGGGAGGGTACAGGACATGCCAGGGCACTCAGTCCATGCACTCAGGTGTGCAGCAGCCTGAACCCAGCTCTGCAGGTACCTGGTAGCCCTCTGTTTTCTTCTGGCACCACTTCAGCAGGGCGTTCCTCTTGGAGCCTCCATATTCTCTGGCCAGGGCAGACAAGGGATCCTTCCTCTCCTCCCTAGGAACAAGGCCAGAAGAGAGTAGAACACAACAGAAACAGGTATTTATAAAGGCTTCAATACAAGCACAAATTCTTGGCACACTGGAAGTAGCAGGATATAGCACTTCTGACTGAAAAACACAACACACAGGAATACCTGCAAAAGACTTTAGAGTTAGTTTGGAGTAATTCTTTCATTAGCAAATTATCATTCTTTTTCCTTTAAATTTTTTTTACTAGATGTTTCCACCCCAATGATATTTCTTTCTAAGAGTTTGAAAAATTAAACTCACAACATAGTAAGTTCCAGCCTAAAGTCACTTGAGCTAGCTTCCATTAAGGCAGCTCAAGTGACTCTACTTCGTATTTAGAAAGAAAATAAACTGATGCTATCTCTTTTGCATCTCATGGGTGATTACAAATGTCACCTTGAAACAACAAGTTTGCATATGAGCAGCATGGTGCTATTAACAGAACATTTGCCTGAGACCTGGAGTTCTGAAAAAAGAAGGGGGAGATCTATGTAGGCTGATCTGCCATTTGATGTATTAGCACAATAAAAGCAGTCAATTAATTTCAATTCCAGTTTGTCAAGCTATCTTAAGTAATTTTTTCCTTAAGAAAAGATTGAGGAAGAAAAGAACAGTCTAAGTTGGCCATTTTTTCATGAGCCTTACATTACAGGCATGTCTTTATCAGGCTTCAGAAATGAATTTTTAGATTAAAAGATCTATATACTATAGAGGCCAATACTTCTTAAGTGGCCTGGTTACATGATTCAGTATTCTTACAGATATTATAACAAACAGTCTTTGACAAAAAGAGCAAATACTACACCATTATGGATATTTGCTACATGTGAAGTGTACCAGCAGTTATTCTTGTTTTTAATAATCTCCAATTGGAAAATTAAAATAAGATAGCTGTCAGTGAACTTCAAAGACTTCCCCATCTGCCATTTTTAAAGAGTCCTATCAGATGTGAGCCAAGTTTTCACAACATTCACAGAGATGATACTCTAAGTTTCTCTTTCTGAATATTTCCCAAAAGTCATAGGGATTATAAACATCCACTCTCAAGTCTTCAACTCTTTGTTCTTTACAGCCCATTTGGTGACTGGAAAGAGGGGTGGAATGTGGAAATACATAATATCACCAGTGGATCCTCTGCTGCAGATTTACAGGTAGCAATTGTGCAGCCCCTGCTAAGGGAAAAGAAAGCATCCATGGAATGTGAATTTCTTCCCATGTGTGTGCTATAAACAGAACAGCAGAGACAGTTCCATGGATCAGCATCTCTTGGTCAATGCATAAAAGAGAACATGGCCCAACAGACAAGGAAATGTTTTAAAGCACTGATCTTGTACATGTGTTGCAATTTGCTTGGCCAACATATGGATGGGCAGGATCTCAAAGTTACTTAGAGATAACAGTTGAAATATCCATGAATATTTATACCCAGCAGGACAGCAAACACAAAGCAGTAACTGCTATCTTTGATGCTGAGCCTTCAAACCTAACTGCTGATCTTGATTTAACATGACAAGGAAGTCAATAATTGTGTGTTTAAAATATGAAATAAATTATCTGAATAGGTCACTGTGCCTAAACTTCATAGGCACCACACAACCAGAATGATGCTTCAAGAAATTCTGTACTTCAGCTCTTAAATCAGTACCAATATCAACAACTTACACTGGTGTCTTTTTTCCTTTGGTGATTGAAACAAGTAACAATGGGATTGCATATTCAATCTATAATGAGGGTTATGCAACACTTTGAGAACTGAAGAACAGAGATCTGGGGCAACAATAGAACTCAAATAAAAATATTCTCTCTCTTTACGCTAAACACACTGTTTAGCCATGAGGGAGCTGTACAGCCTGTTCTCAAATTCCAGCAAGAGCACATGGTTTATATCAGGTTCTCACAGTTATGAAAACACTGCTGAAGAAAATAAATTAGCATTAAGCTGTATGGAGACAATGAGAAATGGCTTGACATACAAATCTTACATGTTCACATATTAGGTCAACTGCATTCCAAATCAAAGAGCTAATGAAGTCTCAACTAGAACAGGGAACAGAAAGCTGCAAGTACTTGCTCTAGTGAACTACACCAATAACTGTTTATCTTCCAGTAACTGTCAGAAAAAGGTAGGGGAAATCAGAGAAATCTGATCATGTACCAAACTGAACTCCAGCAGCAACACTCAGAGAGGCTTCAAGGGCCACACTCATCACCACACAGCCACTGCTGCTCAGCCCTTAAATCCTTTGTGGTACTGAACATTGCAGGCAATGGCTGGGCAGCACAGTAAAGATTTCATAATCATAACTGCACAGCTGCTCCCTGGAATGCCACACTGTTTGCTCCAGTCTGCAGACTGACACCAACTCAATGTTACCAGTTCAAAGTTCATACACAGGTGTTTTAGGGGTTTTTTTAAAACTTATTTCTGTATGTACTCAGTTTAAATTTAGTTGCTAACGTACACCTTTAATGGCTGGTAATGAAGTACCCACAATTAAACTCAGTTTAACTTCTGCACAATAGCAGGAGGGCAGCACTGAGGCCTGTCTCAGCTGATTTCAGGAAAATCACTTCCAAAAGCATCCACAGCTGTGAACACCTTAGAATTTTATACATATTGCAAGTGTCTCTGAACATTAAGGGTTTAATGCTTCTGCTGTACAAAAGCTTTGTCAGGAAGCTCCGTGAGAAATGGTCTTGACAGAGTTATTTAACCTTTGTCTGCCAATTTCCCAATCTATGAAGCAGCGCTGAGGACATACTTCACTTGGATAATGTGAGGATTAAATACTTTGAAGTCCTCTGACTGATAACACAACAGAGAGGAAAAGTTTTAAATTTACCACAGACTTATCTTTTGTCTTACTAATCAAAGGAGGTTGTCTGGCCATCAGTTGCTCAGACTTGCACTATGACTCCATCTGTGGGACAAAAATACCCAGGCCCATTCACTCATGGTTATTAAAAAGACTTGCCAGTGTCTGGGATTAAGACCTGGGCATGCTGCTTTTTGTCTTTAGCTGGGATTAGAGAAGTTAAAGTTTATCATGGTCTCTCTGGGTCCAAGCCAGTCTGCATGCTCTGCTCCACGTGCTGCATGCTCACTTCCTGAGTCTGGCTTCGTGGTATTTTGAACTGGTATTATTATTATTATTTAGTGACATGACTTAGCTTGCTTTTCTAGTGGAGTATAAAGTTCTGGTGTTAACTTATAAGCTTTAGAAAGCTTAACTTTTAGTCTAACTTTTAAAACAAATACTGACCTGCAGAAAAACCTTTCTGAAGGTCTTACAGATCCCTGAAGATCATTTCTGAGCAGGGTCTGCATCAATATTACACACTAGAGGCATGCAGACAGACAGCTGCAGAATTAACCCCAAGAAAGGATTTTTACCTTATTCTGCTTCTGGTTGTAGGGGTGACTGATGCTGTAGGGGAAGAGGAGAGGGACAGCTGTGGTGAGGTGGTACCCATGGCCATGAGGGATGCTGGGGATGCTCCATCAGGTGCACTGATGTCCCGCTTGATTTCTTCACTACTTCTTCGAGACACTAAGGGGGGAATTGCCCATGCATTTATCATTTGCAAACATAAAAACTTCCAAACTTGCTCTCAGACAAGCATTAGCTCAGAAACCAAGCACAGAAATCTGTATCTAATAGTAGGTGTCAACATTCTTCTTGATACTTTCCACTTTGGAAACATGAAGGGTTTAGATTATACTAAAAACATTTATTATCAAGCCTGCATTTTGAAGCAGAGAAAGTTTGATGAATGTATCTTAATGGAATACCAATATTTCCATTTGAAGGATTTAATGAATGAGAAAGAATTTTAACATCAAAGCACTTATTTCCTCTAGTCCATACAGTTACACTGTGAAGCTTCAAGTAGTTAAGGAAAAAGAAAACCAAATCAGTTTAGAGATGACAGCTGTTTCACTTCCATTTAATTTTAACAAAGAATTGGCATGTATGTGATGCTCTGGACATTAATTAAATATCATCAACAAGAATATCAAGCATTGACCTGAGACCAGTCAGCCACATTCCACAGAGCTTGCTTCATTTTATCAAAGGAAATTATTTTTCTTTCAAATGAAAGCACAAGCACTGTACTCTGTAAAACCAAATTTGGAATTGTTACATGTTCTCTACATGGAAGAGTTTCCAGTTAAAAGTATGAGGTTTGCCTTTAAACTTAAATAGTCACCATTTTTCATGTTTGTGCAAATCAAAGATTCAACTCTCTGCATAAATCAGGGACTTATTTTCTAATGACCTGGGGGCAAGTACATTAATTTATAAATACCAGACACAAGAAGTTTGGGTTCTTAAGACAAACAAAAACCATCTAAAACTTGAAAGCATTTACTCATATATAGGAGTTTTTAAAAAATATTGATATAAAATTGATTCTGCCTAGATTATACAAAGCATCATTTTCACAGTATCACACTGTTTATGCTATAATTAATAAAGATTTGGTTTTAGAAACCCCTGCTGATACTGAGACATCAGTATATACAGCTTGATAGTAAACTAACACGCTGCATAAACTTGTATTTTTTAGCAAGTTTTCTTTAAATCCAAAGTTAACATCAAACATCCAGCAACTCCCATCAGCAACACTGAAGAATATTTGTGGGTTATGCCAGTCACAAGGTAGACCTGTGAGGACATGGCTGAAAGGAGAGTTTCTGATTTTCCTGATCAGCTGGAAGCCGTGGCATTACCTGAAATAGCTTTGGCACTTTCCATAGCAGGGACCCTGGGCAGAGACGCCGGCCGGCTGGTGGAGGATGTTCTCAACAGATGCTCTGGACAAGGAAAAAGGAGGGAGGTCACCAATACTGAAGATTCCAGCCAAATGTAAGACATTCAGGTCTGAGCCATGAATATTCCTGAGTTTGGCTGTTTTAGGGAGGGCAGTTGATTTTATCAAGCCCTAAAATTGCCCGCTGCCAATGAAGAGCACTGGGAACACACCACGGGCACCTCAATCCCTTTGCCCTAAAGCCTCTTGCTAATCCACTTGCCTTGGTCATAAAAACTCCTTAAAGCAAAAGGCTGAGCAAGAACCCCCATTCAGCACATGGCCAAAAACATTGAGTGTATCCTTCACAATGTCCAATGGTAAAGCAGATTGCTTTGTCCCTCAAGTGATTTCTTTTTTCCTCCTCTCTGGTTTGTTGGTTTGACATTTTTTGGGCTTCAGAAGGGGTTTTCATTTTATTATTAAATAAAACTACACATTTTTTCCTTTCTTCCTCCATGCAGTAGAGTCTAAAAGGTGCCTTTACACATTGTATTGCAAGATTAGTTCTGCCTAACCCCAATGAGTAAAACAAAAAACTATAGTAAAATTAATTTCCTATAGCAACAAACAAAAGCTATTTCCTATTACAAAATATTCCTTCAAATAAAAACTGCAAACAAAAAGTTTACATACACCTTCTTAGAAACACTTAGAAGACAGTAATTTGAATATAAAACCTTGTGCAACAAGGATTAAGAAAAGTGAAACACCATTTATTAGTTGAAAATGTGACATACATTGCTTGAGAGATATATTAAAAATACATTTGTATGGCTGTAAACAGAAATTCTGTCTGGCACCCTCACTGCTGGAACACAGTTCTGCTCCTGCATTCACTGACTCAAAAAAACCCACAAAAGCTATGTAAAACATACCACTCATTTTATGTTTAAGCTTATGTCTACCCCTGAACTCTGTAACAATTAAAGAATCCTGTATTATCTTCTTGGAAAGGCATTTCAATGTTCCTAAAAATATCAAAGTTTCTAAAATTAAAACTGCAGCTGCATTGTACAAATAGCCTCAATATGGATTCAACAAAAGCAAGAAGGAAATCTGGCACATACAGACTATTATGAAGTGCTACAGAAAAAAAAAAAACCCAACCCTTTAGAAAACATCAGACCTCAGGAATACCAAATTGAGAGGAAATATTCAGCCTGGAGTCATAGGGGGATTATCTTGAGAAACATCTACACACAAAAAGCCCCTAAAGCAGGCATAAATCAAGAGAGCTACACCCAACACATGATAGCCATTCATTCTCACAGGAAGAGCACATTGTGAACAGGGTTTTGAGAGACAAAACAAAGTTCACAGAAAAGGGGAATATTGGGAAATAGATAAATCAACACTCGATTCCATTCAATTTTTCATCTGGCTCCTGAAGGTTCAATACTTAATAAGTTTATTTTATTATTCACATGCAATACAATGCCAACCATCATGGTTGTTTTGTTTTGGGAGGTTAAAAAAACCACACAAATACTGTAACCCCAGAGGTGGGGCTTTTTAATATCTGGGACAGCTGCAAGATATGTCCCTAAAATTATCTTATCTTGATTTTACAAGTGATCTTAGTTTATGCACACACTAAAACTTGTCAGAATAATACCAAGTTATCAGCATGCAGTTGTGGTTCTGTTGGAAATTCAAAAAAGCATCTTTATATTACACCACCACACGTGATAAAACACAAGTAAAAAGAACTTAAGCATGAGAAGTATGTAACATGGTAATGTTTTGGACACTAAATAATTTTTTTAAACCTATTAATAGCAGTGCTAAAACCAAAGTTTAAATGAACTTGAATCAGTACCTTGAACAGGAATTTCTGCATAGCTTGGTCTTTTGTCTGTCAGTGTAGTAAGGGGTTTTGAAGCTGAGATTGGTCCACTTATGGAATGCCTCTGAAATGGAAAAATACTTGAGTCAGACATAACTGGAAGGTAAAAAAAAACAAATGTGGAATTGCAGAATCAGCTTTAGAAATTCAGATATGACAATATTACTAATTTTAAAGAACTACAAAAATAAAGGAATCTTTGAAATTTTTTCCTTCTTTACTTTAAAAGCTTTTACTTTTGCCAACCTGACTATGTCTTGGTCCTGTAACATTCACTTCTTTAAACTGAGACCTGTTCCTCAGACCAACGTTAAAAATTAAGGCTGGGAATGCTCTTTCAGTTTTTGTATTAATTCTCACCTTCATTTATATTTTGTTTGAACAAACCTGTTCTGGTGAAACTTGATGTATTTATTTAAACCAACAGGAGCCCCTATATAAAGCCAAGGTTTTAATGCATGATTTGTGTTATTAAAATAAGCCTTTACAGCTTTGTGCCTCTTCCTGGAAAGTTGGGAAAATGGTGTAATGGGTACAGTGACCCAAAGTACTCTTTGCTAAGAAAAACACTACTGAAAAAATGGGGTTTATTCAGAATGTCAAGAGCTTTTGTTCCCACGTATTTAACTGAGATGCTCTGGGAACAACTAGAGAGACACATTTTATTATTTGTCAAAGATCTAATAGAACACAATTTTTTTTATTTTTTTTTGCCATCTCAGGTCACTTTTTGTTCTCCTCTAAAGAGAATGAATTGAGCATTTTGTTTTCAAAATTTATATAAATATTTAGCAATATATGGCTTTTAGCAAGCACATGATCACAGCTGTGTTAAGACTTGTACACACAATTCAGTAAGCACTGAATAGGACTAAAATAAACATTTTAGTCTCACACAGTGAACTGTACAAAGCAATAATTACCCCTATAGTTACTGAAACAGATTCATTTGCTGCAGACTCATGGAGGATCGCCCACAATTATTTCAAATTAATCATTTCAAAGAGCCTATTGCAGATTATAGTTCATTCTTTATTCACCCTGTCCCTTCTATTAGATTCCAATATTTAATCATAATCAGCCCACTAATGTGTTTATCCTGAAAACTCTTTCAGGTCTCCATCTGGCCCAAGGTTAAATGAGTCTTATCTTCACAAAATAATAAAGGTCAGATGTTTCTCATGCCAAATTATGTAGGAAAGACAGACAAATCCAGAATTGTGATTAAAACAAGTTCACAGTATATCCTTTACAGCATCCCTCAGCACAGGCAGGATTACAGGGCTCCTTATCTGTTAGAGCCAAACTCGAGTTAGGCTTTTGTGCTGGAAATCAAATGGAGAGAACAAATGCCAACATACAGCATAAAGAATTTCACCACTTCACACACCCAATGTCCTGCACATACACAACAAAGACTATACCTTTAAAAGTGCAGGTGAAAGTGACTGTGAGCCATGCACAGAAATGCCCACGAGAAGCTTCCCTATGAGCCAATATTTCACACTTACATCACCTACTTAAAAAAACTCCAAACATTTCCTAACTAAAGGACAAGAATTGTATCAAAGTGAGCCATTTCACTGCATCTCCCCACCTCAGGAAACAGCTAAAATAGATAATGAAGCTAAAATAAAAATATTTAGTTTTGGTTAGTTTTGGGGCTGGCACTACAGAGACAGGGGAGTACAGAGCCAAAAGAAACACAGGTATGTAGAGAGCTGGATAACCAAATAGCTTTATACTTAAAAACAAACATCCTTTATGGATATTGTCAGAAAGTGGCTGTATCACTCAGCTGCTCACCTGCTGCACATTGCTCTTGTCTCTTTGCAATAAAACAAACTGGATGTCTCTCAGCTCCTGTTGGCACTGCAGACAGGGCTCCCTTGCACTGTTTAGTTCCTTATTCCAGATCTCACAGCTACCAGCAGTGACTGATGCACTGCAAACCACAGCAACATGGACCAACTGATGTTTATTTCCACCTGCCTTGAACTGTGTAGCAGTGCACAGGTGTCTGGGAGATGCTTTAAATTTAAAACAGAACTATGACAGGATGAACTAATCACTTCAACTCCAAATATTTGGCTTCTGACTCATCATCCTTGTGTCTGTTGGAAGGAAACATGACCATCACCACTATCCACCACTCTTCCTGATCACTTTGCACTTCATGTGCACCTACACATGGCAACTGCAGAACAAACAGAGTTTTTCACATATTGACTAGTTAAGATACAGGAAGTCTTTGACACTGAATTGCTTGGGCCCTGGAAGTTTAGATGTTCAAAGCAAAAAGGACAGTCAATGCTAACTTATAAATCTAAAACCACATCTGTTTCAGAGAGTCCTCCAGCTACAAAACAGAAAAAGAAAGTACCCAGGGAAAGCAGCAGATATATTCCCTTATCCTTACACTCCTCCCTAGGCATCTACCTTGCTCACTCCCAGTGGCACATCAGAGCAGCTAAGCTTTGGGCTAACCCAGCAGGGCTGTTCTCACATTCTGAAGAGCATTCTCTTCATACCTTTCTTCCCAAATTGTTCTGCAGCACTGCTAAGAGCCAGAGTAAAACACAGCTATGTTCCACTGCAGGCTTGGACCTGAAGCCAGAAAGGGTTTTGTTTGTTTGTTTTGAGTTGCAAAATACATCCAAGAATCTATCTCATTACACATACACACACAGCTGTAAAGAAAAACAAACCAAGCAAACAAAAACTCTTCAAGACTGAGGAAATTAATGACACAGACCAAAGACAAAGCATGTGGTTGATGCATCTGTACTTGGACAATGTTTTTTGCAACCAATCCATCTTATGGAAGCATCAACACTATGCCAGTTTCTCAGTAGGTGCCCATGTAAGTATTTCCTCTGTGATAGCATTTAAAAGCAATGAAGATTAATGACAAAAAACTCTGCAACATGCATACAGAGATCCAGCTTTCCTCAAAAACCTTAAACCACAGACAACTTCTATAAGGTGGGAGCCCATATGTCAGCTTACATTGTGATTACTTATTAAAATCTTGCTTTTCAATTGCAAGAGAGCACAAACAAAAAATGTTCTAAAAAAATTACAGAGAACGTAACAGTAGAAAATGATGCAGCAATATGAAAACAAAGAAAACTCAACCCCCTTTTCTCTTGAGCAGAAAATATTCACATAACTGAGGTCATGAAACCCAATTGCCTTCTGCATAATTACAAGCACTTTGAAGAAAACCACCTATCTTCAGAAAGACAATAGAAGCTGTTTTCATTTACACCCCTCCCCTTTGTTTTTCAGGCAATGTTTCCCACTAATGAGTATCCAGCTGTTAATGACTTGGGTCTATACCAGAAGCTGAATTCAAAATTCAAGTAATTCTGGCAGATCAAGAACATCAAACAAGAGCTGTAAACCTGAGCAGCTTTGCAGTATTCTAAGAGATTACTTTGGTTCATGGTTAATTTACAGATAAATAAAGTGAGATAAGCCTTAGGCTTCACCAAAAAGTCTTCTGTCTGCCAAAGGTCTGGTTCAGCCCTTTGGAACATGAGATTAAGTCTGCCTCCTCCTCCTCCAAGAGTTTAGAAATAAACAGAAATATAAAGACAGATCAATAGGAACAAAGCATCTGTCAGCGAACTCGTCACACTGAACTAATTTAGAAAACTGCTGTCAGGAGTGACTGAACCCAAGAAGCAGCAGAAGGTCTCCCAAAAAACCATTTAATTCTTTCTCTTTGCTTTAAGGCTATCTATTTGTTTCATGAAATTCACTTCTAAATGAATAAAAGCTGCACTAGTCTGAGAACAGGAGAACAGTCAGTCTGTTCCAGGTATTGTTCCTTGAGGACTAAAAGCTAATATGGCTATAGGGTCCTCAGTTCAGGGAGAGAGAATGTATTACCAAACCATTACCCTGACCTACAGAGAAAATCAAGTTTTGGAACTTTTGGATAGCAATATATTGAAGGCAACAGGAGAATTCTGGGTATTAAAGGAATAAAACAAAGTACATTCTTTGATTTTTTTTTTATTAATCTGGTCCCATCTTGCTTTGTCCTTAAACTTGTCGGTTTCTGCCAAAAATCTCACTTCAGACAGCAAGTGAGATAATAAACCCAGCAAAGATCTACAAAGCTGAACATCAGAGTCCTGACAATGCCATCTCAGGGCACCCAGGCTGCTGCAGCAGCTGAGCCAAAGGACAAAGCTTCAGAGGGCACAGCACAAAACACACAGCACCATCAGCCACTGCCAAACCCTCTCAGGGCAAAGGAACAAAGATCAGAAATTTGCAATTGTTTCAATCCCCCCTCCTCAGGTCTGCATTGAAAGACACATTCACACTGATGATGGCTGACAGAATCTGCACAGACCTTAGTCCACTGCCAGAGGGGATTACTCTGCTTCCCTGCCAGGCACAGGACTAAGAACTGACAAACAGCAACTCTAAAACTAAGGAATGCAAATAAAGTCTTCCTCTCATGTTTTGTAATAGCACAGGAACAGCAATGGTTGCAAATATTTAACAAGAACTTCCAAATTTCCAACGTAGTTCTCAGTGAAAGACTTGCTAGACTGAACAGTTCAGTAATTACTTACTTAAGGCAACATTTTATCATTATTTCCCCAGTAAGTCAGCCAATATTTGTATGTTACCACTTTTAGTTTCACACAATCTTCTTCACAGGGAAGGATTAAGTGCAGTCATAAAACACCCACCTGCATAGGGGATACAGCAGCAGCTGGGGGAGTTTTCATGGGACTTGGGCTCAGGGGAGTGCGAGGAATTGTGGCAGCAGCAGGGCTTGGAACTAGGAGGAACATGGAAAGGAAGCCATCGTGAGCATGACACTGCTCTGCAGAGCAACAGGAGACTGCTAAAGCCAACTCTCACCTTGTACTTTACATTACTAGTTTTACCAGATCACACTCTCAGAATTTCAATTAGCAGTTGACTGAAAAGTCATTTGAAAGTATGCCTACACATTAACTCCCCTGCAATTACCTTCATTTGCTGTCTTTCTATCATCCCTGGTAAAAGCCTGAGTTTGCTGGGGGTGGACAAGGCTAAGGTGCAGGATACTATTACCTTGGCAGATGTAAATCATGGCATTACTAGTTCTCTGATCTTCAGGCAATTAAAGAGATAGCAGCAGGCTCCTGGCTCTGCCAGTAATACAAGAAAGATAAACCATATCACCTGCTTCTCCTTTCTAGCTTCTAAGCAAAGTCCACGAGCACTAGATTGCTATATACCTTAAACTTTGGGATTAAACAAGTAACATTTTTAGAAATGTATGAAAACAGAAAAATTCTAAATTGGTGAATCAGTGATCTCATGATTTAACAACATGAGTAGACATGAATGCTGAGGTAGAAGGCAGATATCAGCTTGAAATAAAAGATTCCAAAGAAGGGAGAGGGGATTTATCATTTAACTAAACTCTGGCAAGAAAGCTCCTTCCTCCAGTAACACCCTAAAAAAACCTTCTAAATTAACACTAGAAAAGTAAAAGATTGAAAATACCTATGAACAAAATGAGTGAGCATTGAAAGAGAAGCATTTAGAGAATGATTAAATCAGAGAGATGGTTCTGTATCTTAGAGTTCCTGGCTCTAAGCAGTGACAAGCAGCTCTGCTGTGCACAGCACTGCACTGCCTCTGCTAACTCAGTCTGCCTGAGACCAAGCCTCTTCACATGGCACTTATGGTGACTCTGTTGGACATGAATGCCAAAACCCAAAGACCTGGCAAGGGAAATATTTTAATCCACACAAGGTCTCATACACAGTTAAAGGTGAAACCCACGTGTTTCTCATTTCAGAATAATTACTTGGACTCCTTATTCTGGTCACCTATACAGAAGAACACCACTTCTTCACACAGTCAGAATCACAGTAAAGTCCATGGTCTCAAGAGTGAGACTCATTTTAGAAAATATCTCCTCTGTCTTTCAATAGGTGATACTGGCTGGATCTTACTTTTAACTGTCATGAGAGCTCTGAGTATAAGATAAAAGTTATTAAAAGAAATAAACTCAGCTCTAGCTATTACATGGCTTTTAAAATGCTTAATTTGGTACATTAAGTTCACATTTTAATAATCGGGCTGAAATCAGCTGTGCTCCCAGCTATAATTATGTGTCATATGTGTTTATGTATTTCTAATATACAGGAGCACTGAATCAAAGCATCCAGCATATGAGTCACTGGCAATGCGACAGCAAAGAGAAAAACAAAGACAAGACAAAAAAAGGATGCTTGCACTTAACTGCAGTGAACCTGTTCTGCAACCCAGCCTGGCTGAATGTTTCAGCCATCACTGGGAGGTTGTGACAGGATAAAGCCTGCGCTGGCTGAGCCCTGGGAGGGGCAGCCTGGCCGCACTCACCCTGGGAGGAGGCGCTGTCGAAGGACTTGATGAGCGTTTTCACAGTGGGGGTGGGCTCCGAGGAGGTGGAGGACCTGCGGCTCAGGCCCATGCCTTGCCTCAGGGCTGCCAGATCTCTCTCCACCGCGTTCATGTAATTGTACACTCGACCACGTTCTTCTTCCTGCCTGAAGTCAATGTGCTGCTCGTTTAGGGTACTTAAAATACATTTTAACGTGTAAAATCTTTTAAAAATCAACACAAATTGAAGCTGAGTTAAAATCTATGGTCCAAACGGGTCATTATGTTACCTAGTTTTCTTTCCACTGTAATTCAGAAATAGGTAATCAACTCAAATTTTCACTGTAAGTTTTTACTATTTGTCAGCAACAGAGCTCAGCATCTGGTAAAAAAGTCTATCAAATCAATATTTGATATAAGGCTTAACTCCTATTCACACACCACACACACAGATGGAAAAAAATTGAGACTTAAGGTCTTCATCATTCTACATGAAAATAATCATCTCAGAGGTGAGATTTTTTTCCCACCTGAATAAATGGAAAACAATTTAATACTAAGCAGGTAAGAATATATTTCTGGTATACATCTTTAGCAGCACCAGCTTTTCCCCAAGTTTCACAGCTTGTGCTATCTCCTATCTTTCTAGATGCTGGGCTAAATGTAATAGAAATCTTACAAAATTCCCATCCATGCAGAAAATAATTGTTTTATATATACATGACAAGCATCATTACCGTAAGCTACATACATAGATGACTCCTAAAGACAATGTAGTCAGAATTCAAATGGTGCTGTCCAAGATGTTCCTATTTGAGGACTTTAATACTTATGAAAGACCTATAACTCAGTTTCTAAATACCTGGAGCACCTATTTCAAGCCACAATACACCACAATTTGGATTATTTTTGTTTTTATATACAAAGCAGTTCTAATTATTAGTGAAAAGAAAACAGTTTATGTAGAAGTAGATGAAGGTTTCTTCTCAGGTAAAAATCCAGCTGTGTTTTTAACCACACCAAAAGCCTTGGCTGCTAATAAGAAATATTAATGATGTTTCAGAAAAGCCAACACTGCTTGTTTTTCACACTGAGGGAAGCAAAATAATTTTGAACTGTTAAACTGGAAAAATCCTCCTCTTCAACCTGGTTTTGTAAAACCCTGGGTGGATTAAACATACAGTATAAAAACCAAATAGTGCTGCTGTGAGTGTAGCTATTTTGACTGCTGAAAGCTGCATAAAGCAGCTCGCTGAAATACAGATCCTCACAGTGAGGGGATTTACAAACTTCTGCAGCCTGGATAACCAAGCACCTGCATTTCCAAAACTGCACCTCCCCTGCAAAAGAGACCAAGTGGCCCTGCTGCCATGTGCATACTTGCGTGACTTTATCTCCTCCAGCTCCTTAGAGAGCTTCTCGTTCTTCTCCTGCGCCTCGTGCAAGCGGCGCTTCAGGTCCCCGATCTCCTCCTGGGCCTCGGATTTGATGTCATTGGCTATGACCACTGCAGTCTGCAGGTCTGCCTGGAACTGACGCCATTCTGCTGACTCCTCCTGCAAGCACCAAAAATAAAAGTTATCCTTATTATTCACAGTTTTCCTATGCTGTTAAAGGGAAGGATTTACAGGAACGACACAGGCACTTGCCCGGTGTTAGGCACAATCTAACTCACAAGTCAAAAGGAAGAGGTTTTGCTAGAAATAACTAGACTTTGGAAGTTATGAATTTCTTTTCTGGAGACAAATAAAATGTTCAAAGTGGAGGAGAAAAACACTTAATATTAAACTCCACATCAAAATACACAGGAACATTTTCTCCTAATGCAACATCATATCTTTGTGACACTGAGAAACTTTTAGCATTGTTTCATGTCTGTAGGTAAGTAAATATATTCCCATGATGCCTGTCTTTCAGAAACAATTATTTTATTTGCATTGTTCCTAGTGATACTATCTTTTCACAATTTCACATGCTGATCTTAGGACATTCTAAGTTTACAATTTATTGACTTTTTTGGTTTTTACCTACCCGGAGTCTCCTGTGAAGATTCTTGATCTCTCTTTCCATGTCATGCTTTTGATCCTGAAGTTTTTTAACTGTATCTGGGGAAAAAGTCAAATTCCCAGTAAGATCTTAGTCAGGGATTTTATTTATTTAAAAATGAGTAACTGAAAAGACCTGCAAATATTTTCGAAGACTTACTCAGAGAAGATATTTTTATAATCAAAGACATCAGAAGAAACATAGTATGAGAGGGAATAATTTGCCAGAGGGTGTTATTAGGTACACACTCCTCTGTGACTGGTAAGCAGCATAAGCAAACTTATTCTCATACAAATCTCAAATCACAATACTAAAAGGACAAAGCAATAACAAAGAACACGTAAACAAGGTAGGCAATTTAACATGAAAGGATCCTAAAAACATGGATGTCTGGGGGTTTTCCCTCCTCAAACATTAAGCTGCAGCTACACGAAGCCTTTTGATTCACAGTTTAATTCCTGCCACAAAGCAGCTGACATAACACTCACAGCAGTGCCTTCCACAGGGATAAAACTGAACTCGTGTCCCCAAGAATTCTTGTCTATCAAGCTACTATTTGAGGTCGAAGCAAACTATATTTACAGCAAAAGGCCAAACAGTCTGTGAGCTTGTGTTATGAGAGAGATGTCCCCTAAATCTGTCAGCAGTGACACAAAAGAGTTCACAGCCCGATGGCCAGCAGCTCCTGTGTGGCGTCTGACAGGCTGGCTACTGCAATTATTGTTCATTTGTGACTTTATTCAATACACAGGGACAATGTGATTGATTACTCCATTCTTAAAACCAAGCAACTGATGAAGAAGAACACAGCATAAATTTCTAATTGGTGTGTCACTTCACTGATCCTTGGATTCTAGGATGGTTCATTTCTATAGCATCATGTGACTGCAAAAATTGTAAAAATGATGGAGAAACTGACTAAATGCATTTTTTTGTTCAGGTTCATTATCCCAACACCTGCTGGAAACAAATATTTTTCCTGTATACTAGCAATGCTCTTCTCCCAACATGACTGAAGGTGGCTAATACATGTAGGCTATTCAATACACAAAATCATCCTCAACAGCCCCAAGGACAGGGACTTTTTAAATCACAGTTAATTTCTTTAGAAGAATCATATAAACCTCAGCTGGCCTGAAAACATGATAACCTTTCAAACCTGGAAAAGTTGGAACATTAAAAATAGACAGATACTTGTGTATTTATCTCCTCCTGATCTTTAAGCTTTGAAGATAAGCCTAAAGGGTGGGTCACTCCAATCTCATGCTACCATGATACTTAAGCAAAGCCCTCCAATTTTTAGCTTCTCCCTTTATATAAAACTTGTTTGAGCTAAATTCAGAACTAGGAGGCCAGCTTTAGGCCAAAGTTATAAAACTTGCTCCCCCCACCTTTTCCTTTAAATACATTTCGGAACAAATCAAGTCAATGTTCATTTTCACTTTTAAAACAGTTCAAAGAAAAAATGTTTTTAAAAACAAAATTTGCAGTATTACTAAAAGCAAGCTATCTAAAAATAGCCACAAACCAGAAACCATAAATGCACCCACAGTTAAAGCTTGTGTAGTGCCATTGTTTTGAGCTCCTGTGAGTTATGAAACGCACCATTAAATTTTAGTGTATTTATGCTTTGAAGTAAAACACAATGGTCTGAATATTCTGCAGGTACCATAAATAATACAGAGCAGTTTACAGCAGTTGTTGGAAACAGTGCTCTTTCTCCTCCCCAGTCAACCAAGGAGATTAAAAATAGCCCCCACCAAATTGCAACTGAATGTGAAATGCAGTGAGAAATTATGACTAATATAAGTGATTTCACCTCTTCCACCAACTACAGCCTGAAAATTTAAGTAGTCAAAATAGGTAGAGGCTGCCATGTGGCATCTTTCCTTTCTGCAGCCTTGCAAACTCCACATCCTTCTCTAACAAACACAAACCCTTTCCACTTCCATGTGCCTGGATTTTCAGAACGGTGGGACAGGTACTTCTACCATTATCCAGTCTTCTTTTAGGGATCACAGACAACCAAAAAGACTGAGATAAAAGAAAAAGTAACTACACTTAGGGTAATTGAAGAACAAGGAGACTCTTCTGATGAATGAATAGGATAATCAAAAAAGGCAAATCAGCAAGCTGCTGTTTTACAGCAGGATTCAATTACACCTACATTTCACAAAATGATATTGATTTAAGCCACAGTTTGACAAGGCTTTGCCTCTACCTAAGAGGCAGAAAAAAAAAGATTATGGGACATGTAGACTACAAATGGTAAAGAAAACCTTTACAACTAGGGCTGGGGGTGGGAGGCAGAGTTTTGTAAGGCTACCACAGAAAAGGTATCAGTGTTCTCTACGTGCAGTTTTTACTAATTATAATATAACTAGCAGTTAGAATTTATCACTATCAAATAAAAATGAGTATCAACATCCAATTGTTTAATTTCAATAGTTTCTGGGGAAAAAGTAAGGGAAAAAACACTAACAATACTCAGACATGTGCAGTAGTTTCAGAAAAAATGACATGACAGTTCCTGGGAAGGGGCACTAAATCAAGTAATTCTGACACAGGCAATTCCACAATTTTTGCACAGTTTTTGCACTGATTACACAGGCATGCCTTATACTGGGACAATATTTTTATTCTTTAGCACAGAAATGGCTATCCCAGCACAATCACAAATACACAGAGAACTACGTAAGAACTACAGCTTCTTTCTGTAAGGAAGAGGCACTGGGTATAAATACCAAAGCTCAGGCAATTTGTAGATCCATGTTGCTTTTGAGCTCATCATATCAGACAATGTGTCTATATAGCAAGAAAGGTGACTTTATAAGGGGCCACCATTAGCAAAAAAAAAAAAGTACTAAAAATGTAAAAAAAGAGTGGAGAAAATGAACATCCTATTGAATTTTCCAACACTGTTAGAATAGGCCTTAATATGGTAATACAAACATTTCATTTCATAACTGCTGTCAAGATTCTTTTCAAATGAGATATAGCAGAATTAAAACTAACACTGTCAGTTCCATAAAAGAACTATTCACTGAACATTAAATTTATCCACCTTCTAGCTCACCTACACTTGTCCTAAAAATTTACTGACTTACATAGTTACAGGCTAGGAGAATCTACATGCACCTGTGCTAAGAGAACAAACCAGGATTAGTTTTCTGCTTCAGAAGAAACCTCTGAGAAGTGATGAACTAATCTACAAATACACATTTTCTGCACACCAGGAGTCAAATTTTTCTGGAAAAAATTTCCCCACAAACTCTTATTAACTGCCTGGGAGAATAACAGATTTCTGTTTCCCCCTTAGTTACTGCAGATGACTAATGTGACAGCTGGGCTACCTGACTGCTGCAAGTTTTTGGGAGTCAAAGTGAAACCCAGAGGGAACACGCCATCTAGTGCAGTGTCAGCCTGCCCCACTGCCTGCTTCAGCTCAGCACTGCAGGAGGATATAAAACATACACATGAGTTTAATATTTCTTAGACTTTTTACATACAATAGAACTGCACATACAGAGTTGCAAGGGATCTGTCAGGATCATCGAGTTCAATTCCTGGCCCTGCATAGGTCACCCCAACAATCCCACCCTGTGGCTAAGAGCATTGCCCAAACACTCCTTGAGCTCTGGCAGGCTTTGGGGCCATGAGCACTGTCCTGGAGATCCTGTTGCAGTGCCCAACCACCCTCTGGGTGAAGAACCTTTTCCTGATATCCAGCCTAAACCTCCCTTGACTTAACTCCAGCCATTTTCCTCAAGTCCTGTCACCAGTCACAGCCAGCAGGGATTGAAGACCACGAGGTCTCCCCTGGATCTCCTCCAGGCTGAATGGGCCAAGTGCCCTCAGCTGCTCCTCATTTAGGTTTCCTCTCCAGGCCCTTTATGCTCCAAACTCCAGATCCCAGCAGTAAGGAGCTCAGCTGCAGTGACTGCAGCTCTCTCCACATCTGGATGGATGTCAGGAACATGCTGTGTGTTTTCCATCAATGCAATTTGCATCCTGCTGCACACATCAAAGAGATTCCTGTTTCCGCAGGCAGACGTATTAACAGCTAAAATGTGACAGTTCAATACCCAGATTAGTGTGAAAAATGCTCCCCTGTAGGTTCCTTGTGGCTATTTTTGGTGTTTGAAAAGCCCACAGTGAAGCATGCCCTAAGTACCAAGTTCTTGGAGTGATTCCCATTCCTACATTACTATTTGTGTTGATTAATCATTAAATTGAATGAACTCTCACCACCTGAATTATGAGGCATCTTTCTCCTAAGTGTAAAGTCTGTCTTTAATCAAATCTTTAAGTTATAATTTTCCATTTTGTGTCCATAATTCTAATTTTTAAATGTTTTATGTACTACCTCTAAGCCCCAGATTTTTCATGATGCTCTATGCTGTCAGTACTTAGAGACTACCATGGAAAAACTCCTGTAAGAGGTTTAACTACAAACCCACAATCAACACAGTTTTCAAGTTGTCAGAAAAAACACACTTTTAAAAGTTTATACAATTCTTCGGGTGCCATCCTTTCTTACTGCCACTAGATGCCACTCTCCTTCCAGCATATAACAAATAACAAACTTGCTTTCCCCGAAAGGATCACGTCAGGACACAGGCTGGTCCACATGAATTTTCCAAACTATTTCAAGACCAATGAATAACAAAGACTGTTGCAGCTTTTGTTGAGAATTTCTTCCCTGGCAGAGGTTTGTCTGCCTGAATTTTTACCAGTCGAAATTAAATATCTGATAGCTTGTTAGTAGCCACAAAGCAGAAGCATCTAAAAATCAGAGGTGCCTTGTGATCAGGTATTGCTTGGCAGGTACCTAAATATCTACTGGACTACAGTGCTGCTCCCTGCATGAGTGCATTTCAGTTAATAGACAAAACAAAAAAAGTAGAAAACTGTTCAACCTTTTGGAGGCTTTGCTCCAAAATGACTGTCTTTTAGCACAGAAAGGGAAAAATAAATCAGAATAAAAACTTCAGACTACTTTGTAAAGAGAAGCAGTGATTGCCTTTCAAGATAAAGAAGGTTTGCTCAAGGAAACAACACTTACAGCCATGTCTGAAGATCCTGAGCTTGAATAAAAGTTTAGCTTGCTTAAGACACTAACTTTTGATAGCAGACCAATTTAAAAACCTTTCTATGAATATTTCCCTTGTTGTTAGAAGGAATCTTGCTTTGGCTTTTTTGCTATCTTGTTTCATCTCTGAATAACATGGAAGACTAACAGATATTTGAATTCTTTAAGTAGCACTGTGCAAATACAGTTTGCCAGGGTAGAGTTGCTCATGTTCTTAATTAGGTGGAGACTAATTGCAGAATTCCAGCCTGTGGTAGGAATGTCTGAGCAGGTCTCCAAGATCAGAGAGGGAACTAAGGCAGAGACAGCTAGACAGGCACACAGTAAACATGTTTTCTACTACATGTTTTTCTCCTTTGAAGAACAACTTGAGAACAGTATTAGATTTCATATTTGTTCTCTATGCATAGGTTTTTATTCCCACACCAACTACTAAGAGGATCTGGAAATCTGGAAAAGCTAAGCCAACTCGATTTTTTTCTTCCCCTAGTGTGTAAGGATTCTGCAAAACCTAGTCTGACTTGAATTCAGACATACAAAAGACAAGTGAAAATATTTTCAATATTATAGTGTTCTACTTGAGCTTTTCTTAAATTATCCTTGCTCTCAAGAAAAATGCATAATACTTACTCTCCAAATCAGATATGATAAGATTGTCATGAAGCTTCACAGCACGGTGCTGCTCTACTTCATCCTCCAACTCAAAGATGGTTTCTTTCATGTCACTCCTCTCAGTCTCTTTCTCATCTAGTTCTGTCCGAAGCTTTTCTAGAGTCACATTGAGATCCTCAATTTGTTTCTTGGCTTCTTCTTGGAACACCCGATATTCATCTTCAACCTAAAGAAGAATTTATCAGTTGCATATTAAACATACTTTTAGCTTTGTAACTACCACAATTACAATCTATTTCTGCAAACAGAAAAATACAGGAGAAATAAAAGCCTTTGACTGTTCATTGTTCTAGTGCCACTCTTTTCCTGGGCTAAGGTTAAAGGTTTTTTAATCCCAGGCTGGCTATAGGAGCATTCCCAGCTCCTCTAAGAGCAGTGCCCTGCATACAAGTGAACCATCACCACCATTGTACCAAGACTGAGGTTTCATGAGCAGCTGGTCCAATTCAACATCCAGCTACCATGGGAAAGGGACAGTGTGGGGGGAAACTCTTCACCCTTCCATTCTCTTGCCAAAAAAGAAGCTTGGTCTCCTGTGCATCAATTTTAGTGCTTGCTGGACCTATGTGATGAGTAATTTTCTTAAGCAAGTGTCATCTTTGTGTATGAGGTGTGTTAGTGAGTTGAAGCAGTTCTCAGAGAAGTCTGTCTATTAAATTGAAAAAAACAAAAACAGGGAAGGGAAGAAGTGTTTGACTTCTCCCTTTCAAGACCAGTGGAAGAGACTTTTTAATCCTGCCTCATAAAATTGTAACATAAGTGACAGGCTGGGATCAGAGGCACAGGGACATTAACCCAACAGTAAAAATACAGTGTCAGAAAAACAAGAGAAATTAGGTTGTGGCTTAGGGTGGGCAATGCTGGCAGGCACCAAGTTTAATAAACAAAATACCCTGCCTTTAAGTCATCTGTTTCAGTGGTTTTTATTTTAATAGCTCTCTCCAAGTTTAATAATTAAAATTGTTTCAGTATATCTTTCACCCTAAATTAAGGTTGATTCTAACAGGCTCATGATCATGACTAACATGTTGATTTGCAGTTAATACATAGGTCACACATCAAATTTGGCATAAATTGTCTCTTCAGCAAGATATATCTTTAAATGCATATGTAAAGTTATTAAATAAATTGTGTGACTCTTGCTTTTATATTAAATTATGGTAAATACTTTTAGTAGAAATAGATACTGCATAAGTTAGAAATACAGAACTAGAAATAAACATTTTGATCCAAAACCTAATCAGCACAAAGTCTTGCAGAAGGTGTGCAATTTAAGCACTAAATTAGTACAGTATCTTAAGCACTGTTAAGGGTTGGCCACTGAAATAAGTTGTTGAGTTTAAATATTTTTTAAAAAGTAACACAACAGTCACTCTGTAGCTCAGTGTATCCATGCAATTTTTTCAAATGCTGACATCATTTTCATAACAGAAGTCAAGAGAAAGTAATCAGTCCTAACACTACTGCAATTAATTAATCATCATTAATCTTTTACTTCTGAAAGAACTAGAGAGGCCAGTGTGTGACTGTGTACACGGGGTGTTAGAGTCAATGGTATTTGAAGCACTACCTTAGCAATGGCATCTTGCAATCGATTGGCGTCGTTGCGGGTGTGAGCCAGCTCTTCCTGCAGACCACTGGCCAAGGTCTCTGCCTTCTCCTTGTCCAGCCTGACACTCTCCAGCAGGTCCTGTATGTCTGATTTATCTCCAGAGTTGTGTATAGAATACAACTCGGCCACTCTCTGCTTTTCATGCTCCAGCTGAGCTTTCAGCCTGTTCATCTCAATCTGGTCAGTGGCTACTGTGGCTTTGTACTCCTCTAAGGTTGATGCCAGAGCCGTTTTGCTTTTCTGCTCTGACTCAATAATCCGTTCCATGTGGTGATTCCTTTCTTTTAGTGCCCCTATCATTTCTTGGGCCTCCTTGTTGTCTTGTTCTGCCATCTTCAAAGTGTTGCTCAAGTGCTGCTGAACCCCCAGCAGCTGCTCGCGCTCGAAGCGAGCGTTCTCCGCCAGCTCCATGTAGCGCTGCTCCAGCTCCATGTAGCGCCCACTCTTCATGTCCTCATCAATGACATAGGAAATATGGTGCTCATCCAACAGGGACCGGAAATACTCGATCTGACGGCTGAAGTGTTCCAGCTTGTCACTCTGCTGGCACAAGGACTCCATCAGGATTACTTTCTCCTCTCCGAGTCTTTCATTCTCGCTGTTCAGCTCTTGTGTTATTTGTTGCAGATCTGCAAGCTCTTGGAGTGTGGCTTGGAGCTCTTCAGCTGTACTGTGTTGATTCTCTTCCATCTGATGTATCCGTTCTGTCAGACAAGCTACAGACACTTCACTTGCATTGCCACTGCTTCCCTTCCTAGATCTTTCGATGCTTGGTACTCCTTCAGATTCTGAAGACGACGGAGCATCTAAGGCATCATCGCTTGATGTCAGTGGCTGATAAACTTCACTGCACTCACTGTCTAAATTATCCATGGAATTACTGTGTTGGTTGTCCATGAGAGTGTTTTCATCCTGACTTAACAAGTCTTCCATCGATCCAGGAGCAGAACCTTCCACTGAAGATGTCAGAGTGCCCCCACCATCGCTGTGGTTGCCAGCTGTAATCTCTGGACTCAAAGACTGATAGCCAAAGAGCTTTTCAGAGTTGTCCAGCCTTTGCTCCAAAGAAAAGCCCAAAGCATTTAGTCTGTCTTTTAACATTCGATTCTCATTCTTCAGCTGGTTGAGCTCTTCTCGGATGGCCGTGTTTTGTTCCTGTAACTGAAGCAGTGTAGACTCTACATCAGTTGGCTGATGGACAACAATGGCTTCTTTCTCTTCAGATTTTTCATCCCCCTCAAGATGATCTTCGTTGAGTCCCAGCTGAGCACGCATGTCCCTTAATTCACTTCTCAGATGCAAGATTTCCACATCTTTCGTTTTTGCTAACGTCAGAAGATCGTTCACCTTCGCTTCCAGTGCAGCTTTGTCACTGATCTGATTGTCTGACTTGGACTTGCTCATGCGGATGTCGGACTCCGCGTTGGTGCGGCTGCGGGAGCGCTTTGCCAGCCCCGCGTCGCTGGGCCCCTGCCCCGCCACAGGCAGCTTCTTGCTCTGGCTCAAACGAGAACGATCCCGCATCCTCTCTCTGGAAGAGCTCGACTCTTTATTTCCAGATGAAGTGCTGCGCTTAGCTGTGGAACCTGTACCTGGATGTTTTGTGAGAGGTGGGAACATGAATTTAAATTCTGTATCTGTCACAGAAGGCTGTGTATCAGCAACACAGCAGCTCATCTTCTGAATCACACTGCTAAACACATTTCATAGAAAATACTGGAAATAAGCATTAGCCCAACATTCAGCATTTTCTGTTTTCTGTATTTTCATCTCATTGCATAAAAATGGAGATAGATTATTACTCTTATTTCCAGATGCTTTACAGCTTTGTAAGCATTACTGAATCCAAAACACAGCAACGGAAGGCAAGACCTATTTCAATTTACATCAATAACACACCAAATTATTTCACTTTTCTGAACAGTTTCTGAAAGCCCTCTTATTTATTTCTCTAAGCAATACAAAATGTCTAAAATCTTCACTGTAACAAGTCATCTTAGAGATTTAGTGCTTGTGTTGTGGATTTTTTGGACCATTTTAGAAAAATGGATAATTCTCTAAATTGATTTTACTATTTTATTTTATATAATAGTTGCACAGTCAGTACTGAAAAAATTAAAAGAAACATCCTCCAAAAAAGCAATTACATTATTAAAAACAGGAAAAGAGTTCAGAAGGTGTGTGATTTCACCATGGCATTACTGAGCACTTCAGTAAGCAACCTAGATCCTCAATACATTAAACGAAAATAAAAAGCCCCCCAAGTTCCACCTTTAAGAGTTAATATATCTGTTTACCTGCAATAGTTTTGGGTTTGTTTTCCAGACTGTTCATGGCTGTCCCTGGAGCTGAAGATGCTGTTGAAACACAAGAGTTCTTCTTGGCCTTGACACCATTGGTCATTGTCACTCCACTGCCACCAGCCATCCCTGCTAAGAGGTCATCGTTACTCTTAGTCTGAAAGAAAGGGAAGAAGCAGCTTTCAGACAGCTGGCCCAGAAGTCTGCATAGCCAACATTTCTACTGTTAAAGATTCCTTCAGTTTAAAAAGTACATATTTGACAAGTCATGTGTCTGTGCAAGAATGCTGAAAAGTGTAAGTGCACTGCACTGTGCAGAGTCAGTAAACTGAAATGGAACTTTAACTCCTTACATATGAGTGAGCCTTGAAACTGAATCTTCTCTTTCCCCAGAAAAATTCTTAATCTTTTCATGCCAAGGAGAAAAATAAAAAAAAAATAAAAAAAATCAATTAAAGCACAGTAACACATCTTAGGTGAAACTTCTCAATTTTGACTGAAAGTTTGCTTATGAATATAAATGAAGGCAATTCTTAGATAAGTAAACCACCAAATACCAGGAAGTTAGTACAATATCCTTCAATTGAATATGATCAAATGTTTTCTGGTGGACAAATTCACAACAAAAAGCTCAAACCAAAGAAGAACAAAAATCAATCCAATATTAGCAAAATATAATTTTCTAACTCAAAAGACTAAGCTACAGATCACTAGAAACTAGGAAAGAGGCAAAAAAGCCACCCTAACCATACATCCTTGCCTTGCTTTTAAGCTCTTTTCTAGGAAATTTTAAGAGATTGGGTATTTGTTTGATGGACTTTTTGTGTAACCTCATATGATCGTTCCTGAAACTACTGTTAGCCACAAAAGCTGCCTGGAATGTGAAAAGGCAGCAAGCACAGGATTCTCAACAACCAGACTCCCAAACAGAGAACACATCTTTCAGAATAAAGCAAAGTTTAGAAATACTAAGCTCTTAAGCATTAATTGGCAGACCTCATACTCTTTAAAATACAATTTTTCAAATGGTGAAAATCAAAATATGCCCAACATTTTTCCCATTATATGAGAGAAAAAAAAATTTAAAAGAAAACAGCTGTGCTAGCAGCATTCCTTGAGCAACTGTATTATTCAGCTGGATAACACATTTGAACTCTCCTCAAAAATCCCAGCTAAAATAAAAGGCAGTGCTTAAGAGTTAACCAGTTGCTTTCCATCATGCCTGCAAGTTTGTAACTTCCAGCTCCCACACACATCCATGTTAAAAACCATAATGCAGACTTTACAATTCTATACATTTATAATAAAGGTACATTTGGTTAGTTAAAAAATTAGTTGCATGTCATTCTACTCTTTACAGTCTCTTTTCAAGTGCCAGTTCCAGAACAGCTAGGAATTCTGATCACAGCACTGTGGAAAGAACATGGATGGGATCTGTGCCATTTACAAAGAGCAGCTGCAAGACAAAAGGGTGCTTTGGGAGGGGAACAGATTTGCTCTGCATGCAATTGCTAGAAATATAGAAAATTTACAGATAGAAACATCTATTTGTAAGGGTAAAATCCTCTAGGACAAGAATGCTTTTACTGAATCATGTCAGAAATGGTGCAGCCTTCTGAAAATGGTTTATAAAAGGCTGGAAGAACACACATCACTCCAAGATCTAGTCTGATGTGCATCTAGAGCTGCCTTTTCTGCTGTGAAAATGCCATTGTTGTTTGCTGTGCAAACAAGGCTTTTCTAAGGGCTCCTTCCTCCCAGGAGTCAGAGCAGCTCCTTGATCTGCCATGTCACACAGCTATGCAAACAGGCACAGGCAATGGAAATATAAATAGGAAAGCAAAAATGTCAGAGGGCTACAAAAGCCATGAAGCCCACCCAGCTCATGTGGGGAGGACGGGCCGAGCACAAACTGCTGGTGTACAACAATCCTGGTTTGATCTAATTAGATTTTGTATCTAATTGAAACTAATTTTGTGGGCATGGGGGTACAAAGGAGGGAAACAACCTGGTGCAACTATTGCCTAAACCAAGGTATTACAGAAAGGCACAGAACAGGGAATTTCTGCTTTGCTGCTGGATCTGCCCACCCATCTGCAAACGGGATAGCTCAGACTGTGACCTGCCAGCCTTTTCACCCTGCTGAAAGAGGGGGGAAATTCGATTAAGCTTTTAGACACTCAGAGTACAAGTACATGTTATCAAGCCAAATAGGTCAAGATGTGACTCAGCTTGAAGACAAAAACGCTCAGTAAAATACACACGTTCAGACTTTAGTCATCTGCAGTCCTTGCTGAACAAAGGAATCTAAGTCAGCCATTCTTCTTCTGACTTACCCATAAACTATTTCTGGTCTAGGTTGGAAGGCACTGCCTCCTCTGCAGCCAATTAGTAAACAGTTTCTCAAAGCTGTAACATTATATTCTTGGCAAGGAAAACTATTTAGTAAAGCTTTGGAAAAATTACAAACCAGCAGCTCTCTTTTCAATGTTCCACAATGGCAGCCATTCAGAACTTTTAAAATCGAAGTATTTTTGCAGCATATCTTTTTAATTGGAGCAAAAGCAATGGTGCATATTTATCAAACAACTTTTTCCCATTTACTAAGAACTGTGCCATCCTGCTTAGCATTAGAACTCCTACATTAAAATATGAAAAATTAGAAATCTCATAATTAGAAATGCTCATCCAGACCTATTTTGATTTTCTGTATAAAAATCCACTTTATAATTACACAATTCATATTCTGTTTTCCTCTCACCACTTTCTTTCCGTGCAACGAAACTTGAATAATGACCTACACAATTCATTTCATCTTAGTTTCTCAACAGGTATATCCCATTTACTGCATTTTATTCAAATTCCTTTATATATATATAATTATTCCTACCTAAGATTTTCTTTGATGGTTGTTGTTACTGCATTAGAGTTTTTGAAACATTAAACTTCACAACAATCTGTAATTAAGTTACTGCATTTTGCAAACAGAATAGAAGCCTAGACACATGAATACTGAAAACACACTCTAATTTTTAATATTCATACATTGGTCTCCAAGTCCTGGCTGTTCAGGGACACTGGATTTTGCAATTTGCCTGAAGTATAGCTGCTGTCTAATTACAGCTGGCAGTGTTAGAAAGATCACAAGCTCATTAGCTTAAGAAGTCGAAAAATAATGGTCTTAAAAATAAGAATACATTATTTGTACATTATTTTTTTGAAGATTTAAAACTAGAAGTGGCCTGCAGTTAAAATTCTGTAGTAATAATGTGTGTAGGGTGCTGAACACAAGTGCTGGGCAAAGTGGGAGACAAAAACTACAGAGCAGGACCCCAGCAAGGGCATTGGGAAGCAGGAGAACAAACAGACCCTGGGACAGGCTCAGCTCCACTCAAGGGTGGGTCCCACAGTTTCTTCCTGTGCTCATTGTCCACACACTCTGAAAACTGCACAGAAAGGGACAAATGTATGGAACAATGCAGTTAAAGAAGCCCACCCAAAGCTGAACACTGGCCTATAGTTACATCATGAAGAGGATGCTATAATTACAAAAACATTTTCCATTTTGCAACATTATTACTGACTGAACCAAGATTGCTATAACACTGTATTTCTACTCTTTAATAGGGGCCTTTTGCTCAATATCCAACTCAAAGGACTGAATAAATTAGTAAGCATTGCAATAAAGTTATATAATGCCACCTATTTTTTTTGTCAAAGAATATGAAATGAAATTCAGAACACACACCAATACATCAACTCTAAGATAATATCCTACATCAACAATATCAAATATAAAAATAATTTTTTAAAATGTCACTTCTATTGAATACTTCTTTCAAACTAGAAATTATGTGATTTGTCAGTACCAGTAAACAAAAAAAAACCCCACAAACAACTATCTTTGTTATATAAGTACAGAACACTCAAGGAAGTTTCATCACTATCATTAAATCACATAGTTGGCACAACAGCACCATAACAAGTAGAAGACATCCAACTCTATGAGTAAGGCTGCTTAAACACAAACCTGAGATAAGCCTTAGTAATCAAGAGAAAATTTTCATTGTGCCTCAAACTCAAAAGTTGTCATGAATTCTAATCCCACACCAAAACATAGCCAGAAGTGTTACTAATATAAGTAAAATTGTGAAAGAGTACTGGGTCAAATATGCTCAGTGTTAGATCATCCTCTTCCTTTATCTCCCTGAGAGGTGTTACATAAGAAACTTGATAAGTTAGCTACAAAGGACTTCAGTTGCTTTGAGAGGTTTCTGAAATATAAAGTAAGTAGTATCAACAAGCATCAAAAGATTATTTAAAGCTAAGCAAACTGCAAAATGCATTGGGTGACAGAAGAAAGGAGGGGCACTGGGAGGAAACTTCCCTGAAACCTGGCTTGCAAGTTCATCAGCAAAAGAATTAACCATTCTTCCATAAAAGCAAAGGAAGAAGAGAAAGGGAACACACCTTTTGACTTCAGTAATCCTGCAGAGCTATTACAGAGAGACCCCGACTCTTACACTTCTTTAATTCTGGATCCTTATTTGTCAGTTAAATGGCCTTTGTGGTTTCCTGTGTCAGTGACAGTGGTGATGGTCCCAGCTGGACACGCTGCTCCCTGCTCTGTTCTGCACAGAGCAAAAGCAGCTGGATCCAGCCACGTCTCCATGCCAGGCAAAGGAGGCACACCAGGCAGGCTCATTCCATCTATCCAACCCAAATGTGGCTGCTCCCAGGTGAAACCTCCACACCAGACACCTCAGTGTGTCTGATTGTTTGTTGGAAGCCATATGCTCCTACACATACTGCCCTGTTTTGCTACTGTAAGAGAAAACCTCTACCTTTGAACTTGTTCTAGGAGCAAGAATCAACTTGTGAAAATTCAGCTCAAGCAGTACTTCAAGACAAAGCAAAGGCCAAAACAGCCACAAGAATTCAGCTGCACTGACCCAGCATGGATTACTGATACAAAAGAGTTCTCATGTTAGATACATCATTAGTTCTTTTTTCAGAATTAGTAAATAACTCTTATCAAATCCTATTAGTCACTGACACCACTCAAGCATAACATCAAACAAATAACACTGGTCAGAACACAACTTCCACTCTGCTCCTTTTGCAGAACAGCCAAGTCCTGCACAGCACATTGCTCTCCATCTCATCCTGCAGTATCAAAGTACAGCATGAATGACACACGAGATCCTGTCACCCTGCCCAGTGCTCTGTGACTGCCCAGATTCCCTCCAGCTACCCATGCAGCCTCCAGTCTAAGCTGCATCAAAGATGAAAAATGAAAACTGTCTTGAAACTTCTACCCTTTTTAAAGCTTTACTGTAAAAAATACAAATAATCAGGATGTTTCATTGGTTATTACCTTCAAAAGAGACGCCGATGTCCCAGTTTTGGAGAGTTTTGTTACTGCAGACACTGAGGAGCCGTTCTCTGGTTTGGCTTTTTCACTTGTTTGAGCTTTATTTACTCCAGGCACTTTGGGCACTGAGCCAACACTCCTGCTTGCTTTCTTCATTCTGGGCTGTCTGTTTATGATGCATTTACAAACAAATCTACAAGCAGAAAGAAAGAGACTTTAAATATAAAATACAGATGAAAAGCCATTTCTTTTTTTATAGTGTTCTGTTTGAGAACAGAAATCCAGAACAGCAGCAAAGACCACAAATTAGAGCCAAACAAAATGCATGTGACTGACCAATGGTTTTTGCCTTTTTTTAAAAGGGATTTTTGCTAAGGACTAAGCACTTCCTACAACTCCACTCCAAATTATAATCTTTTTTTTTTTAGTTCTCGCTCCACAAATGGCACCGAACAGAGGATATTTTATAAGTGACCCATGTTGCTGAGTTCACTCGTTAGCCAGCAAAAGAAAGGCTTATTAGGGAGCAATGTCCTTTATTTCTGACTGTGGGAAGGAAAACACTGTGGGAGTATTCAGGCAACAGCCTAACTACCAACAACACAGGATCTGAGAAAGGATTACCACCAGCTCTGTAACTACAGTGCTGAGAGAAAAACAGCAGCTGAGGAGAAAAACTGTCTCTACAAAAAATCAAAAGAAGTTGAAAAACTCAGATTCTCTCGATAATTATTAAGAATCACAATAACAAACAGGCAGAGTTTTACAAAATTGAACACGGGTCGCGTGATTACAAGGATTATCTGCAAGGAGAACCCAGAAGCAGCTGACTGGGCTCCACAGCCTGCAGTGAGGACACTCCTGCAGCTGGGCCCAGCCCTCCATCTCTGACAGCAGACAGCTGCCAGCACTGCCATTGCAGCCACAAGCACAGACAGAAACCCAGAAAACAAGGCTGACTTTATCCAAAGCAGGAGCAGCCACAGCAAACCCAAAAACTGTAGGCATTGCACCAACAGCTAATTCCAAGGAAGCACAGACTAACAGGAGAACAGCCACAGAACAACTACAACTTGAAGCATGGGCTACCAGAAAGACCAGACACACCAGGATCTCCTCCTGCAAGAGAGCTGGCAGCTGTTTTCTTCATCACCCCTGAGTCAGATGTCATGGGATGGAAGATTAAGAGGACAACATCTCCATTCACTTTCCGTCTTAAGGATTCCAGGTGGAAGTGAGTGATCAGGTTTATCTGAGCCCAGTATCTCACAGCTGACTGGAAACATGAAACACGTCCAGTCATTTCCATCTCTTAACAACCAAAGCATTTCAAAGGCACAAAAAGCAAACTGATGACTTGTGTGCATGAGACATGTGACATAACAACACAGTGGTCAGAAGTACTAAATAATTTCAGCTAACAAAATTAACACCATATCCTTACACACACTCCCTCCTTCTGAGCACCACCTCAGCTGCACACAAGTACATTTTAATTCTGACTTTGATAACAGTCAGTAATACTCCAGGAGTTTAGCCTCCTCAGATCCCTAAGTACTGTAAACAGAAGCAACAGGAAGCTTTGTCTTAAGACACTGAAAATATTTGTTTATAACTTCCAGATTTCCTTTAGCTCTGAAGCTGCCATGAACAGACACAGAAAACTTTCTTTGCTGTTGCAGTTTCATCATCACAATGTCAAAAATGCACCAGTCCTGCCATACAGTTACAAGTAATGAGAACGCCTTCAGAGACAATTTGAAATGAGAGACTCCTTAAAAAACCAAAACCCCAACCAGAAGAGCCCCACGAAGGTAATATGTTTGCTATACACACATAATATTAAATGATACAACTGCCTACTAGATTCCAGAAGCAGATGGCAACACTGGTTACCTTCTAAGTTGCCATACTTCAATTTCTTGCCTTTTTCATGTTTATGAGTCAAACACTTACTTGTGCTTTTGATCTTATTCAACTGAAAACTAGAACAGAAAATACTAATGAGGATAGAGTTCTTTAGCAGAACTGGCATCTTTACTATTGAATGGTATTTTTGATGTTCTACAGACATAAACAAATTGCCCATAGCACACTTGAAGAATAACCCAATGAATTTTCAGAGCACAGTTGTAACGAAGCTGACTGCATTTAAAATGATCCCAAAGAAAAATTACACACCTGTGATAAATCCAGGAGTCAGAACCATCCCTTTTTGACAGCTCACAGGGTGAGAAGGCCAGTGCTCCAAGGAGGGTTGGGGCACTGGCAGTGATGTGACTGTGGTACATTTGGGCAAAGCCTGCCAGCCTTGCCTGGCAATGGAGATAAAGCAGTGGCTCCCCAGCACCAGCCACTTGCAATGCACATTTTCCAGGTCTGCAGAGCATATTCATCAGCCCTGCCACACCTTGTGAAGCCAGACACAGCACACATGAGTTTTGCATGCACAGTAAACACAGTTGGATCTGTTTATTACAGCAAGCAAGACAGTAACACAACCCACTGGATGGACAGCCTCAGAAAGAGAGGCAGGCTAACTTTATCTTCTAGAGAACAAACCATTTCTGCTGCTATCAGTGTATCTCAGCGAGTCAGCAGCAACAAGACTCTGGGAACTCAAATGTTTCTCATCCCTGAGAAGCATTCCTGAAAACATGCCACAGTGTTTGCTTCAACAACAACAACTGCACAGTGATGGAAGCAAGCAAAACTCAACAAAGTCTGTCAAGTATAATCCTCATGTTTCATCACAGCATTACTTTAAAATATTCACAAATCTGACACTCAAGATCACTATTTTTGATTCACTGAAGCTCAAAGATAGAACCACATTTCCAGAAACTTTAAAGATACACAGAGGTCAAGAAGGGTTAGGGACCACTGTTCCTGTTGTAATTCCAGAGAAACTAAGCCTTAGTAGCTACTTTTCTAATTAAAGAAGTTTACGTCATTATAATTTAAAAACTAAGAAAAATATACAAATGGGTCACACAAAATGAGAACAAGACATTAATTAGCACTACAGGTTGTAAAAGCAGCTGCTCACTGAGACTCCTGAAGTGAATTTATGGCCTCTCTGTGCCAATTTCTTCCCTCCTGCCTTCTCCAGGAAGGAAAAACAAGATGGGGTTTCAGCACTGAAAACTGAAGACATCAATACTGTCTCACTCAAAGCAGAAAAAGTCCTGCTTCAGCTAGTTTCCCAAAAGGCAGGTATGGCAGATAAAAACTATTTTTGTGCTTCTGAAGAACACCACCACATTCCTTAGGAAGAAAGAGTATTAAGAATCAATGACAATCTTGTCTCTGCCCTACAAAGGAAATTTAACAATAAAATTTAAAATAAGAAATAAAACACTCTCTAACCAAAGGAAGCTTTCTGAAGAGTAATGTACAGCACTAACAATTCAAATGAAAACTAAAATATTATTTTACTATTATTTCAAAAAGAAAATACTGCATATAAAACAAAATATTTTATATTTTGCCCTAGGGAGAAAGAAGGAATTACTGAAGACTTCCTTTCCTTTTATACACACTTCCTCCCCCTCCTCCTCCTCAAAAAAAAAAAGCCACTACTAAAGAAAATACTCATCAACAGGCACAAGACGTTACTGGAAAACACTTGATTAATGAGAGCACAAACAGTATCAATTAATCAAAATGCAAAAGAGCCAAAACAATGCCAAAATATCAGACAGGCAGACTGCATTCCTGCAGTGAGCTGCAAGCATTCCCTCCAACCTGTATCCTTTCCCAGGCGTGTCCCTTTGCACAGCACACATGGCCCAGCAGCAGCACCTCGCTCACGAGCTCTCCTGGAGGCATGTGAGACCAGCTTTATACCAGCTGCAGACACAACTGCATAAATAATAATTTCAAACTCTTTCACCCAATGGCAGGGCTCTGCTCCTGGCTGTAAACTGATATGATACATGCAGCCAGTCAGCACAGGGTGATTCCTTACTGTGATTATTTTAATCTCATCCATTATTTAATATGCTTGTCGATGCTAATATTGCTGTCACAAAAGTAAAGATCAGTTACAAGAGTACAGAATATAGTTTCCTGTGCCTGGAAGACAAGAGAGGGTTAAATAACATAAGTATTTTTTGAGAGGCATTAAGCAGTGCCACCTACCAAAAACTGTGAATTATTCAGGAAATTAGAAATTATCTTAAATTATCTTAAAATTATCTTTTAAGAGATCAAAAAAAAAAAGAAGAGGAAGCAAGTAATCCTTCAAATCTGAGGATACTGAGCACTTTTGAAAAATCAAATACCCAAGTTACAGAAGAAATTGCTCACATGTAGAGTCAGTACACTTTCACTCTCTATTTGTGCAAATTCTTTGGTTTTGATGTATTTAGGCTGACAACTTTGCCCAAATAATTAGGGAATGACGTTTTCAGGTCACTTATACAGTCCCAAAAGTATACAGTCTTATACAGTCTGCCAAAAGGCAGAAAAGCAAAGAGATTATAAAATACAGCCTCACCAACCTCCTGTAAAATACAGATACAGAACTTTCCCAAGTCCCTGCAGAAAAGACAGCACAGACACAAAAGGCTTCACATCTGAAATATGAAATAAGCTATATAGAAAGAGACACAGCTCTCTACATTTATAACTTTCAGCCTGCAAACTTCACAAGCACTGTACAACAATGTCTCTTGCTCAATAATTCCAAAAACATGATATATAAACCACTGGATTCCAGCAGCCCAGAGCAAATAGTGCATTTCTTTTATTGCTTAAGATCAAGACATCAGTTTTAGTGACTTGCAAGTTTGCTGATGCTAGCAGGTAATTTAAGATACCAAGGATAATAGGAGAGTCCATGTAATCAAGACATTTATGAGACTAACTGGACAATAAAAACAGCAAACAAAATTAAATATAGGTAAACACAAACATCTATCACTTGGGGGAAAATACCCTCAGCTTCAAATATAAATGTGCTCTCAGTTTACCAAGCAAGATTACAACATTCTGATTCACAGCTTCATTAAACTATCAGTACAGTGTCAGGAATAAGGAAAACAAAAAAAAAAGCAAAGCAATGCCAGAAATTATTAAAGAAAGGAATAGAGAAGGAATCACAAAACACAAATAATACACTCAACAAAGCAATTTTTTGCCCATCTGCTCACACTTTAATTGCTATATGCAGTTCTTCTCTCAACCTCAAAAAAAAAAAAAAAAAGGGTTCTCTTACAGATCTTAAAATGATCGAGCAAAGGGCGAAAATAAGATCAAAGGTATATAATAGCTCCCATGAGACATCTGACAGGGAACATGACAAAAGCCTATCAAATCTGGAACGGCATCGAGAAGGCAGACTGGGAGTGGCTGTTAATCACCTCTTCCAGTACTAAAACTAAAGACCAGCAAATGAATTTAGAGCCAGGTTCTAAATAAAAAGTGAGCTGTATTTTTAATGTATATTGTGTGAGGAGATGGGGAGACTGGCCGTGCACAAAGTACAGACATTTCCTAACGGTTGCTGAATATCTGAGCACAAAGGGCTCAGAAACCCCTCTGAGCCAAAACTAACCTCAAGGTGAGAAAGCAGTCAGGGTAGGAGGGAAGATTTTGGGATTGGGTTTTTTCCTAAGGCATCTGCCCACAGCTGCAGGTGTGCTGGAGCTCCAGGTGGGCTGATCCCTGTGCCAGCGTGGGCAGTGCCTGCTGCGTTCTGAGCTCTCAGAACACACGGGGCTGGCTCCTGGAACAACGGCTGTAGGGGGGATCTTAGAGAGAAAAAACCTTTCGATTGCTTTCTGTCTTAGAATCCTGAAGAGACTTCACAGTTTTCATTACAAATTGTGGGATTACAAAAATAGGAATTCTACATTTAAGTTACGCTATCAATCCACTGTTTTCAAGCCACATTTGCTATTGTTACTTCTTTTTCAAACAGAAGGGAGGAAAGACCAGAGCTTTAGGCAAAAATTGGCTGTTACACACCTCAATTTCTCTACTCCTTCTTTGGAGAAAACTGCAGAGCTGTAGCTGCTGCAAGCGATGTGTAACCGTTGCAATACTTAACATTCCAGACAAGTGACAGGAACATTTACAGAACTCCTGAACTCACAAACTGTGCTCTAAAAGCCTTTTCCTAACAAAATTAAATTATATGGCCCTGTTTTCAAGCTCCTATTTCAAACAAGTGCGATTTCAAACTACTGCCAAGGAAAGAAAAAACAACTGTTCGTCAGCTAGCATGGGGAAACTGTTCCACAGAGAAGGGGAACACTGAGCTTGGTCTCAGCATGGGCTTTTACACTGACTGCAGCTTCAGAAGACTTTTTAAATTATAGCTTTGAAAAACAGAATAACAGACCAGGTAAGTCCATACCTTACTGGTATCTATCACTGAGCTGATTAAAAACCATTCTGTCAGCTCAGTACCCAGCATGCCCATTATGCAGCTGCTCACAGTCCAGATCAGAACACCATCCTCATTACTATTAAATAGAGTTTGTTTCCTTGGTGTTGAAAACACAGGTAATTTGGTTTCAATGTCATTTTTCACTCCTTTTGGTAAATTCCACAGTTGCACACAAATTTTAAGCCACACACTAAGAGAAGAGGCAGCATATATCTATTTCCTGGGTAGCAATTACACTTCTATGTCAGATATTACATGCTTGAACAAACAGCAGACATGTCAACTTTCCCTGTAAAACCTTTGGGTTAATATTCCAATAAAACAGAGCTAACTTCTACAGCAACACTTATTTTCCAGCTCAATAAAAAAATTAACACACTAATCACAGCCAAAGGATTGGTCAGCTTTAAGTATAAACCCCGCTAATCTAAAAAGTGGTACTTGATTAGTTAAATTCATTAACTGGAAGTGCTCTAACCTGCTATTCCAAGCATGCTCTAAAGCAAGTGTTATTCCAAAATTCAACAGCCTTCCAGTTACAAAGGTGTATTTAGTGTCCTATAACCTTAAGCATATACTGTATTTCTCACACAACTATCAAAGTCCACTGGTGGAATGCTTACACTGTTAATTGCTGTGATTCCTACAGCCACAAGTCCTACCAACAAACACACACCTGGCACTGCCTGGCAGTACTTTCAAAACCAGCCACGTCAATTTTAAAACCAGGGGAGTTGGTAGAATAGCACAACAAAAGGTGCACGACCAACACAAGAGCTTCCTTCCCTTCCAAACTGATTTGCTCAGTATACAACACTGCACTGCAATGCTCCCTCTCCTGCACAGCTGTTCCCAAAAGTGCTGCCTCGAGCAGGTGGCCAGTGGTGACCTCCTCCCTTTGGTCCCTTGTAAACGCTGTCAGCTGAACTCACCAAGATATCAACAACAGCAGCAAAGGCTCCTGCTGCACCGGGCTCCCAGGGAGGAGTAAGGCAGGCAGCAGCCAGGTGCCCATCACAGGAGGGGGGACAGAAAGGATGTGCAATGGGCCCTCTCGGGAGCCACACCAGTGGCTCCCAGCACACGTGTGTTACAGGTAAAACCTGTAAGAGAAGTGACTGACTTTGACAAGGTCTCATGCTCATCCAAAATACTCCACCAGTTCTTCAGTTCATGCAAAATCCAAACACTCCAAGTCCTGATAACAGGATGGTTATGATGATAGATCTGTTCTTACCAGCAGCTGATTAATTCTCACCTTGAGGACTTTCTATTGCCTGGACGTCTGGAACTGGGAGGTGACTGGGTGCTAGCAATGTCCACTTCACCACCAACCTGGTCTGACAACATTCTTGAAGGCATTGCAACAAAAAAGTCCCAGAGAACACAAGAAGCAATAAAGAGATGCATCATCTGAGGCCCTTCCCAGGCCCCAGGTGCCTACAGCTCTGGGATTCCCAGTCCCAGAAGGACCATCCTGGTCTCAATGCACCAAGAGAATGTCCTGAATGGGAATGGCTCATGCACAAGTCAAGCCTGCTAAGGCTGGGGGAGGGAAGCACCTGCTGAGGATTGCTTAAGTTAGTCATGAAAATAATTTAATTGTACCCTGCCACCTAAAGAGGCAGTCCCACCCCTTCCTCTGTCTTCTCCCTTCTCTCCATTCTAGAGATCACAGCTCATTTTTGATGAGTTGGTCTTACAGACAGATCAGGACTGATCTGACTCACCTTGTAATTGCTAGATACTATGCAAAGGAAGCAGTGGGACTGGGAACTGGGAACAAGAAGGAAGTCTCATCCTTTCAGAGATGGTGTAGCCCCAAATTTGTTTGAATTCAGTTTCAGGCTATTGGCCACTCAGCAACAGCCCTGCTTTAAATGAACCTCTTACTGCCAGCCACCAAACCACCAACACTTTCCAAGCCACACTCTTGCAGGGCACAGAGGAACTGTGTTATTTTTACACTACCACCACATGACAAAACAGGGCACTGAGGGGTCTGAAGCCTGGCTATCTATGGATTTCAATTCTGTGCAGCGGCCCACATCTCTCCTCAACTCCAAGACCTGTCAACAGCACACTCATTACATGGTGTAAAGTCCTTCAGGCTTGGCAGACAGAGCAGAGACAGAGCCACGGGCAAATCCTTCCTAAATACTCTGGTATCACTAAGGGAGGAGCAGTTACTGGCCCCAGAGTGGAAGCTCAAGGACATAAATTTGAGTCATGTGGAAGAAAAGTCCTTGTGACAGGATGGAGGTTCCCATCTGGTAATTTTTTATTTCCCCAGGGAAAAAAGGGTAAGACTATTTCTCTTCCCAATTTTATTCCAAGCCTTCCAGAAAAGGGTGAATCACCAGCCAGTTTATGGAGTTGCTGCTCCCTGGGACAGTTTGGTTGTTGGAGCAATGCAGGATTCTATATGGGACACAGCCTAGGAATGCACTAAAAGCCCAGCACAGCATCCCTAGCTGATGTACCTGATGTGCTGATAGCCTCATGGAATGCCAAGTGCACTTTCCACTCTGAAACACTTCTAAGGTATTTCTTTGAAAAGCTCCTGTATCTCCAGGTTCCCTGGCAAACCTTTGATGTTTGAAGGCCTCAGAATAGTTTTTCCTCCAGAAAAAATGTGGTCTTTTTATTAAAAAAGGATATATCAAAGTATTTTTCCTTTCTTTCAAATAACCTTTATATTACAACACTAATGTCCATAACTGATAGACTTAATTTTCTTCTGTAGATAGACACTATTTATGTGTATATCAGAAAGATTTTCAGGAAACTGCCAAGATGTTTTTGCAACAAGTACTTGTATGACTTCATGTTTTAAACATAGCAAATGTAGTTCTGAATATGAAACAAAGCAGACTGAAATTTCATCTGCACACTTGGATTCATCTTTTAAAATATCTTTACGATTTTTCCTGAGTTTTCATGATCAGAATTTACATTGTTTACAGTAATATCTATCCTAGCAAATTATCAAAACCTTCAGAGAACAGCATGATGGCACCTTTAGACTTTTTCAAAGTCACAGGCACGCCCATGCTACAGGTTGAGGAAACCCTCTCCTGTAGTTTTGTATAAAACTAGAAAGAACAGCAACACTAATGGGGGAAAAATTTAGGTCACAAAGTTTTCATTTTAACATGTTAATTCTTGATGACCTCAGTATAGTTAAATCCAATGATATTGCCACATTCAAGGATGCATCTCATATTTACAAATCCTAAGTCAAGAATAATTTGATAATAACAACTACAACTACCAGCAACTGTATGTATTTAAGAAGCTTATAATTTCCAAGAGAGGCATTAATTGTCCATCTCATACAAGCAAGTGCAGATACAAAGTAGCTTTGAATGATTCTGTCACGGAAAGGAAAGAAGGTTCTTCTTTTTTGTCACAGAAAGAAAGAAAAACAAAACTAAAACTCCAAATGTATAAAATTACTCAGAATTGTGGAAAGAATCATGTCTACAAAAGTAGCTTTTATTTTCCTTTTCTCTTCCAGAAAATCCTATATTCCTTCAGGGACTTGAAGGAAATATTTGCCATTAACCATTTAAAGTGCTGGTCACTTGTAAGGGAAAAGCAAATTGAAACAGGCAATACCATTGACTGAAAAGTCACTGCACAGCAGATGCTACTTTAAAAGCACACCCATTGTCAACCCTCAGTGTCATTTACTTTGCTAAATAAAATTTTAGCTCAGTATAAAAAAAAAAAAAGATTGGAAATCCTGTGGCTATGTGGCTAAACAGAGAAAGTCAAACTCTAGCAGATCACTTTTATAAACTTGCCCATGCCACTTAAGACCTGTCCATACAAAGACAGCAAACATTCCAGCAGAGAAATACATTGAAGGAGCCTCTCCAGCACCAACCCTCACACAGCAAGGAAATTCTGTAGCCGAAGCTTCAAGAAAGCTCCATCTGCCAAAACCACTGTGTTCTTTTAATGAAGAACATCCTCAGAAATGCATTCAGAAGAACACAGAAGGTTTCAGGGAGCGGTAAGAACGCCAGGCTCTTGGTCATGCTTTCCACACACTTCCCCAAAGGCAGATCCCACAGAAAGTCATCACTCACTGCATGTACCTGTGCAGAACATGCATCCCACACTGGCCAAATGACCAAAGTCAGGGAAACGCTTCCAGCATCCAAAAAATACAAATACTTTCAGACTGATGTCATCAAATGCATCGCTTGAGTACTTCACCTCTACCTTAACTCCTTTTTACTGTTATTTAAATACTACATGTTAGCTGCTCGAGTTATTCTCCTCAATAAAACTGCATATCTAACAATTCATTGCAGCAAATCATTACCTTGGCTCCATTCTGGCACACAGTGATGGAAAATAACATTCATGCAAGGTTTATCTTTCAAAAATGTCAAACCAAGTTTTGAAGTAAGTAAAAACCTGTTATTCACGCTTCTGAAATTTTGCTTTAGTGGTTTGTTCTGGTTTGGAAAGCAAAAC
>VZTB01009763.1:82164-132980 GCA_013397245.1 Thryothorus ludovicianus | reverse complement strand
CTTTTCTTGTAGGTCAGACTATGCTGGTTCTTGATGCTCCCTTCTGGACTCTTCATACACTTTCTAAAGTGGAATTTTCTTTTTCTAATGATAAAATGATTAGAAAATTAACAATTTAAAAAATAGCAATTCAAATATGACTGAACTGAATCAAAGTCACTGATTTATATATTACAAGTTATACTCTTGTCTATGTATTAAAACAGTATTTTTTGCAGCAGCAGGTGATGCTGCAGTTTTATACCCAGCTTGACATTCACTAAAAATTGCAGAACTTTCTGGTGCTGAAGCACTATTCAGTCATTTGTTCCTTACCATCATTCTCTAAATCATATTTCCCTACACATGTACAGATTTTTGTCCTTGTTTTCAGGAAACTGCATTCTATTTATATCAGACTGTGACTCCACTTTGTCAAGTTCCCTTTTAACTCTGGTTTTGTCCTTTTGCATAACTGCATTTTCTCTCACAGTTTCATGCTATCTGCAAATTTAAGAAAAATACATTCCTAATATATGGAGTAGTGTGGACTGTGTCAAAGACCCTAGAAAAATCCCACTTCACATTATCATTCAATTTTCCATTTCTATTTAACTATGATTACAACAGGTGCTAGTCAAATTTTATATTCACTTTACAATATTTTCCTGTAGACCATGTTCTTTTCTTCATGCCTGCATATGGAAATAACCATTTACTTATGACAAAATATAACATGTACTGATTTATTTCTTATCCATGCCCTGTTTTTCTGCCTCAGAAGGAAACTAAATTGCCTATCTGTTTTGACAAATCCAGTTTAGCTGACAGTAATTCCTTTATCTTTGAGTGCCTACAAACAATTTGGTTCAATTACTTGCTCCAATATTTTTCTGGAAACTGAAATTGTGCTGTGTGACACAGTTCCTCAGCTCCCTCTTTTTTGCTTTTTTTAAGGATGGGAAAGCAACAAGTTTGCTACTCATTATGTATTTTCCATAAATTCATAAAATCAATTAGTCTTCCAAGCCAATAGGTATAAGCCACAACTACTAGTTCAAATGCTGTTTTCTGGGGAATAAAAAGGAAGTTCTGTATTTCCGTAGAAAAATAAAATGGAAATTCAAATATAAATTTCAAGTATCAGCAGAACAACTTTCTTCCAGGTTCTAGAATTACTAATTACACAATTGCTAATTGTTAAATGCAAGCATAACATTTAAGAAATTGGAAGATTACACACTGTATATTTTCAAGGACAACAGCTGATATTTAGAGTTTAGCTTACATTCCCCAATTTGCATGAGATTTTATTAAGAACAGAACAAGTACTGCCTCTTCCCTAACACTGCTATTGCTCCTTACAGCCTCGTAGTGACATAAATAAGGAATTTTGGAGTTAACTTTTGCATATCATGAGACCATCTATAGTATAAAAGTAAAAACTCTTCAAAATGGAAGAGGAAAATTACACTTTACTAAAAAATATTCTCTAAGGAGCACAAATCAAGAACATATAGAGAAAGAAGTAGACATGATGACATGACCTTTTCATCTTTTTTTTCCTCAAAAAAAAAAGTAATTTGGAAACAGTTTAAATGAAAGAAAATATTCCGTGTTAGTATTAAGACAGAATGTATTTCATAATGCCAAGAGCTCTATTCACTAATTAAATCAGATGCAACAGAATCCTTAACAATACACCTCTGAGGGCTTCGTAGAGATCTCCACTGAAGGCAGAAAAGGAGAAAAGTCTGTAAGTAAGATTGTCATATTCTGCTGCAATGCTCCTAGAAACAAAAATGGAGGGGAAGGGAAGGGAAGGGAAGGGAAGGGAAGGGAAGGGAAGGGAAGGGAAGGGATCCATTCACCTTTCTGACTTCTTAAGAAGGTTCCACTCAAGAGAAAAACCTCTGCAGGGGAATGTTTATCTTACTGGAAATGCACAGAAACTACTGTTCAACAGACACCATGATAGGACACATAGCTCTGAAAAACAAGTCGACCTTATTTTTTTTTTAAATTTACTGGCTGAAATCACTAGAAGTGAGAGAGCTGATCTGCTCATACCTGCTAAGTGTTGGTAAGTATTATCTGTTGTTTTCTACCTAAATCTAAGCGCTATAGAAAACTGTATTTCAAAGTCTGTCTCATCGTACCATATGTGGAGGTTAGAATAATATAAATAATAAAACCAAGAAGAGGACTATTTTAAAAAGAGTTTCTTTTTCTAAATGTAAATTGGGTGTTGGAAGGCACAACAAACTCAAGGAAGACAATTAGTTCTGTCTTGTTCTTCTGTATGCAAAAAGTAATAAAATTGAGGTAAACTGTTGTGGAGTTTTTATTTATTTGAAATAATTGTTTTATAATATGGCTAAATGGGAAGAAAGGAGAAAGAATCTATTACATTTATTTTATTCATGCAAATACCTGCATATTAATTTTAAAATTGTTTCAAAATTTGGAGACTCAAGGTAAGGGAGCAGAGAGAAAATCAACTGTGTCAATAGGAATATGTGCTTTGCAACAAAACCTTGAGAGCTGCATTCCCACTTTACATAAGTGGTTGCCTGTTTTAAAATGTTTTACAATATTTTTTACAATTCAGTAACATCAGCCCATGGTGTTGGTAACATATCAGCATGTTTCTGTTGGTATCCTTGCACTATTTAATGCAGTAATCATTGCAAAGAACAAAACTCAGAAACCTGTGAGAAAAGTCTTCACCTTAGTACCCCCAAAAATTTATACTCTGATTAGAGACACACTTAAAATTCCTCTGGGGCAGCTGAAATAACATAGGTTTGCTTAATATGTAAGTATAAAGCAAAAAGTTGCTATGTTTGTTCCTTTAGACATATTTTTTGACAAGAATAGCCTAAGAAATAGCAAGGGAGCGAGATAAAATCCAATAATACACCTCAGAAAAAAAGCTGAGTGCTTTAGTAAGCTTAATTTTCAAACTTATTATAGTATCCTTTGATGAGTGTAATCATGTAACAGAAGAATAAACACTACTCCACAAGAGGGATTAATTACCAGCTCTTTCTATTTAAAGCTCAGTCATTTTATATTCAATTTTCTCCATATGATATACAAATCTTAAACCAAAAAATCATAACATGATTGTAAAATATTATTTCAGAAATTGTCAAGTCTTAGCACTGCAATTCTGGAATTGTGACTAAGAGAAACTTCAGTGTGAGAAGAGCAGTACTTCCATGGAGATTTAACTTAAATCCACAAACCACCACAGTGGTTCAAACCACTTCCAGTCCTGCAGGGCTGCTGAAGCATTTCCCACCCAAGCTTATTATACTGGAACAAGCACAACACCAGTACACAGATTGTAAACAAAAAAGGAAAGAGATTTCACAGCAGGAGTGGACAATGGTCATCAACCTGATCATCAGTGGAAAAGCAGAGGGCAGAGGCTTCCAGGCAGGTTTGCAGAAAAGAAGGTGAGTCTGCACTGGGGCTGAGATGTTGCTGATAACCCACTCTGCACCACTGAGCAGCTCTTATATACACATCTTGGAGATATCTCTGCTGAATTTTGCAGCAAAAGAGGCTTAAAACTGAGGTACTAACTACTGGTTACTAACAACTAGCTAATACTACTACTGTGACTCCTATTTTCCCAGTTGTAATTTTTAGCTAAGGTAAAGGTACATTCAAACTCCCAAAGCAAAAACTGATGTTTCCCTCTTTCTCTGTAGTTGTATACTTTAATTCACTTTAAGAAATGAAGTCTGCACGTTGTTAAAAGTAACATCTTTCCTTTGATAAAAGGCTCTTCAAACTGTAAAGCTGCAGTAACAGTTTTCTGACTTCAAGGACTCATGTTCATTGATTTCAGATGGACTGTTAATAAAGTTTAGTAGTAGAATTGCAAAGACTGAAAATAGTTTCCCACTGATGAATTCATGGGATCTACTTCTTATGACATTATGGAGAAGAACACTGAATTGAAAGTGAAGATATTGTTCCGTACTTATTTTCAGGCTGGGATCATACTTTCTTTTACAGGAAATCTCTTCACTGTACACTCAGCGAGAATAGTTACATGCTTGTTAATTTGCTAATAGTTCATTCTCTGTTTTTAATACAAAATTTTATTTTCTGTCAGTAGCTTGTTGTTTCTCTGTGAAATAACAATAAGCTCTCGCATTTCAGTTTATCAGATTATCAGCTGAAAATCCATCCAATGGAGTTAAAATGCAAAAGACTGTCTAGGCTGAAGTGAAAGGTTCAGGGCAGACTGGACATTGCAACAGCATCCTGATCATCACAGCTTCAGTGACCCTGATACATTTCCTGAACTTAGTAAAGGAAAAAACCTTACCAAAATAGAGCTAACATTGCAAAAATTATAAGACTAAAAACCACCATGAAAAGTCATTTATTTGCTGTTTTTTCTGTTTTGTTGATATTTTTGTTTAACAGATGAACAAGAGATGGTAATCAAACAAACGCTTTTGATTTTCAGAAAAGCACCTTTCATCTCAAAGACAGCACTAGCTCCTTTTCAATTAATAGCTCAATCAAAACACGCAAATTACACCAAGTAAAGTATATTTGGAGATGAAAAATATTGAATGACAAATTAACACCTAAGAGCCATTTTCCTAGAAGTTGCTTGACAAAAAGAAGTCTCAAGAACACTAGATCTGTAGCTTTGACACTTTGCAATTTCAAGTAACATCAACAAACTTTGCTTTTGAAGAAATATTGTAAGCTTACAAAATGAGAATTAGTTACATTTATTTTACCACTCTATTGAGTATATTTCTATGACTTTGCTGCTGCTCCTGCCACCCACCACTTTTAAAGAGTGGTAGAAAATACATCAGCAGCAGATTCAGTATTGCTTTGCTAGTTACAATACTGCCCTTTTGTTTGTAACACAAACTCTGGTTCTGACATGATAAGAAACCACATAACAATTAATCAGTTCAACTTTTGCCTATCTCAAAGATTAATCTATTCTGCCCATTACAATACTATCTTACTGATAATATAGTTGCAAGAATAAAATCAGAGCAAAGAAAACTCAGTCTGCAGCTTTCAATCTGAGTACTTCATCTCCAGAACTATAATTTCTAAATAGGATAATTATTTTTCAAAGACAGTAGGAAAGAAGCAGGTGGGCAGACAATTTTTTTCCAGTCGAACTTGCCCTTCTATATTAACACACTTGATACATTTAATACATTTTCAGACCAAACAAAACACTGCTTTCAAACTCATTCAATGGCACTTGTAATTCCAACTTTCAATATGTTTACTTTATCTCCCAGAGATAAGGCCCCAGAGCAATCACCTCGAATACATCACTTTCCTTATCATACCGTCCTCAGCTGGGGGTCAATTCTGGTGATGACATAAAAGACAGTGACAGAACAGCCTCAGACACTATTGACTTAGCAGGAATGGCAATGCCTCAAATACATTGGCCTCTCAGAGAAAGAAAATAGCTACCAAGCTTGTACATGAAGTGTAAATGCCTAACTCGGCAAATATATTTAAATTAGCTTTCTTTTAAGTTAAAATAGGTATCTTTTGGCAAGAGACAGATACAAAGTCTATTTTAAATTTGAAATTAAATTTTCTATTCACTCTATTGTTTCTGAACCAGGAATATCACATGGAAAGACTATTTTTCATTCAATACATTTGACTCTCAAAGTATGTCAATTAAAAGTCCAAAAGAAAACCCCTTAAACCTATCTTTAGGAAAAAAGGCAAAACTTGATTAAACACGTTTATCTTCCTTTTTCTGAATTGGATATTCCAGCAGATGTAGCAATGATCTGCAGTATACAAAACAAATTCCAAATTCATCACAACTCATGCTCCTTTATATATTTACATTTCTGCTCTTTTAATGTCAGCTATACAATGAACCTAACTCCTATTATTCAAAATGTAAACAATTTTTCTTTAAGTACAGCATTACTCTCATTGTTAACAAAAATTTCAACTGAAAAATACTTCTTTGAAATGCTACAGCAAAATTTTTACAAAAGTTAAGGAATTACAAAGAATTAAGGAATAATAAAAAGTCTTCTGGACTAAATGGAGTACTCCTTGTAGGATTTTAGCCTAGCCAGTACCATATTTAAGAACAAATCTTTTGTATATTCATGTCAGTATACATGAATATACAGAAGATTATATAGTATAAATAGTAAACTTATAGTAAATTTTTATATATATAAATAGTAAAACCAAACCCAAATGACACCTTTGACCAACATGTCCATACCAGGGGAAAACTGGAGAACCAGTGTAACTGTACCACCAAAATTTTTTAGGGACTTAGTGTAATATACCCATTAATATACCTATCCCTGGAGGTGTTCAAGACCAGGCTGGATGGAGCTCTGAGCAACCTGGTGTAGTGGAAGATGTCCCTGTCATGGCAGGGGGTTGGACTAAGATGATCTTTGAGGTAACTGCTAACCTGAACCACTCTATGATTCTACACGGAGCAGGAAAACGCTTCCTTTACATAGGCTTGATGGTGGTATAGTTACACTGGGGAGTGTTAAAGACCAAATAAAAAAAACTTTATTTCAGGATTAAACCAAAGCAACTCAAGACTATTCCATTTCTATACGGTGATTTAAGATCCTTAATTAAGATCTCTCCTCCTTCCACTGATTCAGCTCTGCAGTTGCCCTGGGCCATTCCCATGAGTGTGCATCCTGAGCAGGAGTTTTTTTACACCCCCATATTATATCATACCACATCTCACAAAGTACACTGTGCTACAGCACATAAAATTCCTGCCAGGAAAAGCAAATGCTGCTTACAATATATTCACTACAGTAGACAGGTAATGTCAAATTTTTACCAGGAAAAAAGAATAAAGAAAAAAAAAGTGTAGGAATTTGGCTAGGTTCCTGAAAACTAATGTTTTCTTCCCCTGTTACATTTAATAGCAATAACTACCTGTCATTTAAAATTCTGTTACTTTTCCAGTGGACCTCTCTTCTCTTTTTCACAAAATTGTTGGCAATAGTGGAACCTTCTGTTTATAATATACTTCTTATATTTGCCTGTCATTCATGTTGAGAGTATAATGAAGACTACAAGCATTAGCAATGTTATGTCACTTTATTTGCAGTTTCTTCTCACTCAACAGATGCACAGTGGTTCTTCCAATATGCAATGTTTTATGAAAATTAGTTTAAGCCATAACAAATTATCAGTGAATATCTTTATTGTACAAACTGTGTATAGGCTTGGTCTACAACTGTGAAAAAGTAACTTCTGCTATCCCTAGTACCACCTTAATCTGCAAATAAAGGTGAACAGAAGCGTCAGATCTCTGCATTGCACATAAAAATCCTGCAAATCCTGCATCCTTACTTGAAGGACTCCGATGCATCTGATGCCTACACACCTTAGCGTATCCAACTAAAATTTTTCCCTACGTTCCATGATCCAGTGGCTATGCACACACCAATTCCCCACTCCTGCCCCACTGAGTTACTTATTCCCTTCCTCCATGAAGCCTGAAGTGTTTCCACATCTCAATATCCTACTTAAGACATGTGATCCACGTGCTTCAACCATTTGCTTCTATGCAAAGATAGCTAATGCAGTACTCTCAAGGGCAGAGCTCTGAGTTCCCAGAATCAACAAACTTGGAAAAGACCTCTGAGATCCTCAAACCCAACCTATGACCAAACACCAACTTGTCAACTAGACCAAGTGCCATGTCCAATTGTTTCTTGAAAAACTCCTGAGATGGTGACTCCACAACCTCTCTGGGCAGTCTGTTCCAATGCTGGAAAACCCTTCCCATGAATAAATGTGTCTTATGTCCAACCTGAACCTCCCCCTGGCACCACTTGATGCTCAGTCCTCTTGTGTTGTCACTGGTTGCCTGGCCTCACCTTGAATATTGCGTGCAGTTTTGGTCACTGCAATGTAAGAAAGGTATCACAGAGTGTCCAAAGAAAGGCACTGAAGATGGAGAAGGGCCTTGAGGAGAAGAGCTTTATGAGGAGCAGCTGAGGGCCCTTGGTCTGTTCAGCCTGGAGGAGACTGAGAGGAAAACCTCATTGCAGTTACACCTTCCCCACGAGAGGAAGAAGAGGGGCAGGCACTGCCCTTCTTTCCCCAGAGGGTGGTTGGGACAGGCTCCCCAGGGAAGTGGTCAAAGCAGCAGACAGGGTTCCAGAAGCATTTGGACAATGTTCTTGGGCACGTGGTGTCACTCTTGGGTTGCCCTGTGCAGGGCCAGGAGTTGGACTTGATGATCCTTGTGGATCACTTCCAACTCAGATTATTATTATTATTAGTATTAGTATTATTGTGATTTTGATCCTGCTAGGCTAACTAAGTTTATCCCAAGAAGAGAGCAATTCATTTGTCCAAATGTGATGTATACTCCCTGGATCCTCAAAGGAAAGTAAAATACAAGTCAGCAAATAATACACACACAGTTGGAGCTGAGAAATCAGGCTGATAAATTAAAAATGGCATAAGTCTGACTGCAGACAACCTGTTCCATTATTTCTGAGGATGAAACTACAGGGTAAAACATGAACAAGAGTCAAGGACATAACTGGGGAAAGTTGCAAGATTCAATGCTGCACTGTTGAACTGGGCACAGTCCCTTTGCAAGCTGCAGTTCTGATGCCCAAAAACTCAGGCAAAACAGGCTTTTCTCAAGCACCCATCAAATAGGGCTCCCCAATATCTGAAAGCTGTGGCTTCACTTAACATTCACAATTGCAAACTGAGTTCAACATGAAATGGCAAAAAATGCAAGACTTTATAATAAACATAAACTTAAGGAGGCCAAGTAAGGTTATATGTAACACCTTGATTTTGGCCTTTCCAAACATCCAATTACCGGATTTGCAACTTTGCAAAGAAAATTCATACAGAAAATTCAACAATAACTTCTGAACTTTAAAGACAATACATCTATCATATGGTATAACAATTTTGTCCATTCAGATGACCACAACACACACATTTGTCATGCAGGCTTTTCAACAAAAGTTAACCAAGAACAAATAAGAATAACAGATACTCATTCTCCACCCCATCTGCAGTACATTTGAATGGGACATTCAACAAGTTTCACAGGTATTTCCTGCCAACAGGGGAAAACCAACTTTCAAGAATTTCTGGGGCTATTTTAAAATCAACTGGATGAGGGAGACAGCAGTTCAGTCAGATGCCTGAGGGGTCTACTCCTACCCAACCTTTTCCAAACCACTGCCCTACTTATTAAAGTTATAAGACATTGTAAATTTATTAAAGTTCAAGGCATCTGAAGGTGATACTAGTTATAAACAGAAATGTAGCACAATTAGCAGTCCTGGTTTTAATTTTTCTTCTTAATTTATTTATGCTCATACACACTTCAGGTTTGGAAATGTGATTTTTCTTAATTTCATTTTTTAATTTCCTTTGTGTTGAAAATTATTTTGTATTTTAAATGAATATATGCTTCTGAAGGCATCAAGCATCAAGATATTTATCATTAAACCAATTAAGAATATGACACTATCTATATTGCTGACTATAAATTGCAAAATAGAGGTAGAAAAATACCATCACCCTGAAATAAAAATATGAACTCCGTGTTTAACAACTAATATTTTAACCTGTTATATCAGCTCTACTGTTATTAAGCCTATGAATTACTAAGAATCAAAATGAAAGACTGACAGTAAATGGCAAGACCAATTGTATTATGTGCCCCTTCATCTGAAAACAAAACATGAAGTATATTTGGCAGATAAAATACTTTAAGACAAGTAAAAATGAAGCACAGTAAATTTGTTCACATCAACAAGCAACACAAGTTAAAATGACTGCTAGAAACCTTAATAATATACCCTTTAAAAAATACTGATTAGAATGGTCAAAAATCTAAGTGCTGTTCACACATTGGTGCATATCCCGACGTCCAAGTCCTGACAGAAAAAAACTCCTTTCTACGAGCAGAGTATTGCACGCCTAAACGCTGTGTATAATTTTTGTGTTACCTCCTGATACATGATTTCCAACCTCCCACTCAGAGACAGGACATAGCCTGGCTACTCAGGTTTTCTGCAAAGGCAAGAACAAGACTCCATGAAAGTCAAGTATCTCATTCCTCACACTTTCATGAAAAGAGCAGAAGAAAGGGAGGCCACAAGGGATCACTCCAGTGAACTGACTACCAACACTACAGGATGCAGTTTAACAGCATCCCAATTGGACAGATTTGTTCGTGAAACCAAAATTTTTGTGAAAATACATTGTCAAATCCTTTTTTTCCTCTGTCCACTCTTCCCAGTCATCTATGAAAATATATTATCCTGGGAAAAAGAAAGGAAATCCTCTAGTGTCATAATGTTTTGATATGAAAAGCAGTCAGGTAGCTATCATTTAAGGCATTAGTCACAACAATAAAACCTATGAGGGGAGTCGAAGAAAGAAAATTATCTTCCAGGTTGAGCCGAGTAACACAGAGTGTTAACAATCACTCAGGTCACAAGAACCCAAAATGGTTTCTCTTTCTCAAGTCGCTCATTAACAGGCATCTCATGTTTCAATTAGAAATGAAAAAACAAAAAGAAAAAAACTCAGATAAATAAATGCTTCAATAACTAATGGTCATTTCATGTTACTTTCCCAACAAAAGAAAAAAAAATTAATTTAGGGATAGTCTCTTGAAAAGGAAATTTCAGCTGTGGCTACTCTACTTTTCAGATACATCTATAACATACTTAGTGAAGAAAAAGTAAAAGCTGTCATTTTTTCCAAGTCTCCTGTTAAATTTAAGAGCAAAGAGCTCTCCCTCTCTCTCATCTTGGGGAAAGAAATTCAAAGACAGAATTAATACAGGAGTCTAATCATCTGACAAACTGTCAAGTGATTAGACTGCAGTATTATGATGATCAAGCCAACAACTTCTCTACCATCTGAAGGGAGAGGTCTCACTCCATTTCCAATTTCATTATCTCAAGCTTCCCACTCTTTAAATTTCTAGCCAAGAAGTTCCACCTTGCAACACTTGTGGTGCTTATCAGATAGAGCTTATTCACTTAAATTAACTTAATGAGAGATAGAAAACTACCCTGTCATGGGTCAGTGAATTGAAATGGTTCATGCAGAGGTCAGAGGCACCACAGCCAGCCCAATGATGCGAGGCAACTATGTTCACCCAGGAACGAGGAGAAAATCTTAAACCCTTTTCAACCTTCCATACATCTTGCTACAGATTATACTTGCACATACAGTTAAGCCATCTTATGAACCAGTTAGTTGCCTAAATTGCTTCAAAGAAGTAGAAAACAAATATTTCCTCACTGCTAAGAAGAATTATCCTAAACAGCGAGCATGTGAGGACGTTAAGTGAGGGGACATGATTCACATCACCAACTGTGAGCACTTCTCACAGCCTTGCTATGAAGCAGGGGGTGACCAGAAGCCCTGTGGTGAAGCTGGTGTACATGGGTACCTGAATGATAAATTACATGCTTGAAATCTCATCAGGCATCTAAAGCAAAGTACAGAACTGCACCCAAAACACTTGACTCCCACATCAGTACTTCAAGCAGAATAACCTGGCATCTTCCTGATAAATATGAGGCAAGAGTCATCAACAGATGAACAGATCCGACAGATGCAATTACATGGCCATCAGAAACAAGGCAGCTATGCTTCCAAAAAAACCACCCTACTCAGGCCACCAGGTCATACCAAGCTGCAAAACAACTGACCTAGATGGAACATCACAAGCACGGTAGATGCTTTCTAGTATGTAAGCTATCCTACACATTCCTATAATGTCAAACCCACAAAATCCTAACTAAGGAAATTTAATATAATTATTTAAAACTTTGTAAAACTATAAACATAAGAATCCTATGCACAACCACTGTTTTGGAGACATATTTACCCTGCTTTTCCTTTTTTTAAAAAATTGAAAGAGTATGTATTTCCTTCTAAAATTGTTAAAGTGTCGGTGCATGACAAATTGCAATAGAAATGGATCTGAAGCAATGAAACACACACACAACATTAAAATACATGACTAAAGAGATGTTTAACTAAGAAAATTATCCTTTGCCACAATCTAGTAGCAACACTCCTTAGTTTTTTTTCCACAAGACACAATTCTATTATTCATGCAATGCCATATCAGGTCTGATTAAAATATAAAATCTCTTTAGGAAATGTTAAGACTATATTACACCACAATTTACAGCTTATTTGTCAAACCGTGAAAACACTATATTTCCTATCAAACAACCTCTATTACTACGTACAAAAATTCACCCTAAAATAACTTCACACTTGTCAGAGATGATTGTAAAATTAGAGCCCATGGTTCAGTAAGAAGCGCATTCAATACATAAGCATAATGGCTGTACTGAGCTTTATATCATGTACCTGCTCCTTTTGGGAAGACATATGGCAACATTCACTCTTACTTTCATTGCTCACTCTGTCTCAAGCTTTCTTAAATATTGTTTCTGGATGTGACAAGAAAAACAGAGGCCTGTTGAAGTGCTCTGAGCACCTGGAAAATTAGATCAGATGGCTGTACCATCACTGCTGTTCCTCACCGAGATTAAAGTTTATTAGTGAAGACTCTAAAGGGAGCTTCTGTAAAGGGGAATTTGAAAGAACCCTGATTGCCATAACTTAGACAGTAATTAAACCAAAATAATAGACCTTATGCAAAGGTTTTGACCAACATTTTAATGAGGTCAGAGAGTACTTTTTTCAACGGCTATAGCAGTTGGACTCCTGATAACAAAATACTGTACTATTGAGCACTCACACAATGTAAGCTATTGAATTTCCAAACAAGAAAAGCAGGCGAGACTCTTACACCTTTCTAGCAGCTAATTTCAGTAAATTCAAACCTTTTAAAACTGCACAATAGAGTACTTTTGTACACCTTTATTAGCTGAATCTGTATCAAAGAGCAAAAAAATTCCTGATGAGATCTCTGGTGTTGAATGCTGAGGTTTTAACTTCAGCAGTAGAAGAAAGGAATGAAAGAACTTCCACCATCAGTTAAGTTCTCATTTTAGTTCCCTGTTTGGCAATTACACTGATGTTATTATTTCAGCAAACACAACATTCACTTCTGCTCAATTTATAGAATCATACAGATTAAAAAAGGTATGATTATGACTTCAAAATCAATATTTTTTAGAAACAACATCTACATAGAATCAGTACTTGCTTCAAATCCTGTCTGTAAGTCTACTAGAACAGAAACACAGAAAAATTATAAAAAATTATTAAAGTGAGCAGAAGGAAGAAAATAGATAAATTGAGAAAATTCTAGTTTTAAAAAAGAAAATCTTCAAAACTACATTTATCTTCTAACTTTATTTCCACATAAGAGCTGGATAGCAAAATATGAATCAGAAAGACTTTTTTATGGTTGTTTTTTGGGTTTTTTTTAACATATGCACTTAAATTAATGCTAAAAACAACATCAGCAGCATTTTGTTTTGATTCAGTCAAATAAGAAATTACATGACTTTGAGTAAATTATAACCTTAAAAGTTTAAATAACTTGCAATGAAACCATTACTGTCACTCAAACAATTTTCTACAGTTAAAGTCTGCATGTTAAGTGTAAATTAATTTGCCATTTGAAGAATATCAATAATATCTCTGCTCAGTGTGAAGTAGGAAAGATGCAAATGGAGTTTTTTTTCTGGAAAGATTTTAGTTATTGCACAGCACTCTCTAGTGGCAAAAGGTGTTCAAGTCAATTGGAACAATTCTGACTGAAGAATTTATGTTATAATGTGATTTTTCATGACTTAATGCATACCTATGCTCCTTTGGAGTTTGGGAAAAGTGCTTGGTTTTGTGGTGGTTTTTGTTAGTTTTGCAGAGTTTTGGGGTTTTCTTAAAAAACAATCTCTCACCTGCAACTTTTCTCATGGCAACATTTCAAATATAATCTTTGTGAAGATTATTAATATTAAATCTAGTAACACTTCATCTTTCCCTAAATCATGCCTTTGGTTCCTAAACTCTCATTTTAAGCCTTTTGGGGAAATAGCATCTTTTCTGGCAAATTAATGAAATACTAACTTAATTCTAGCAATAGAACAAGTATAGGTAAAACTGGCTAATCCCTTTTTGTGACAAAACTGTAAATATTCTGTTAGTAACTGTCTGTAATAATTTTGAAGCATTAAAAGTGAAATTGGATTGTATTAAAATCATTGTTAAAGATATAAATATTATGAGCATCTGACTTCCAATATACTTTGTCATAAAAGAAATGACAAAGCAAGATTAAAACCCTGAAGACAGATGGGCTTTTTTTTTTTTAAACAAAATATAAGGATGACATTAGAAAAGGAGTAGAATTACTGTCAGAGGCTAGGAGCCATTTTAATTTACCATATTTGTTCATTTCTTGTTATTTAAATGGATCATTCTTAAGCGTTAAATATCATGCAAAAATATGCTTTCTAGACAAGACTTTTACACAATAAAGTGAATTTAAAACATTTTAATTACTTAACTTTAAGTACATTTCAGCCCAAACCTCCAAAGAGAGAACAAGGGATACATTGGTTAGTGTGGTATGTCCCTAGACAGGTTCCCCAGGCAGAAGTGAGCTGAGCAGGCTCTGATCAAAGCAAACTCAAGGACCAGGGATTCAAAAGGCTCTGGCAGACAAAAGGAACTTCTGTATCTAAATATTGAACTTGCTACAAGAAAGCAAGCCAAAATGCCTGCATCCAAGGAACCACCTAGTGCTAGAGGAATATACAGCCTACAGTAAAGCCTTCAGATGGGTCAGTTTCTTTGCATGCCTAAAATTTACACATACAAGCTCTGAAGCATGATTGATTTCTGATACCTCTTACTAGCTGAGGCATGACCCGGACTAGACAAAAAAAACTCCTAATAAATTTTTCTTAAGTTCTACTTCTTCTTCTTCTTGCTATTATTATTATAATTATTTCAAGGCTTTTACATTATCCAGAAGTAAGCTGCTCATGTTGAGAATACAGGGTCTCTAAACACTCTTTGGAAGCCTCTCATTGATTGTTAGACCTCATTACCAGGGTATGTTAGGTTTTTCTAAAGCTATTTATGGAAGGTAAAGGTGCATATTTGTTGTTTTGAAAAGCTATCCTGGCAATAAGCAGGTTTTTCTCGTACATCAGTATCACAGTTTCACAACTTCTGGGAAGCACCAGAGATACAAAACCGGCCTTTGCCCATACCAGTCTCTACCTGGTGTTCAGAATGCCAGAGAACACTGCTGGGAACTTCATATGAACCCATAGCTCAGAAAAACTTTGGAAGGACAGCTTACTCCTTTTAGGGTTGTACCATAAACATACTGATGGCTTAAAAACTGCAGAATTCTTGGAACCTAATAGAAAACCTTAATTCCATAATATGATCAAGCACTGACCATTGTCATCATGCAAGTTTAAAACATGAACTGCATTTGCATAAAGAATTTTTCCCACTGTCTAGCATCTGCTAGAACAGCTTGCACCATTTAGCTTTCATTTTGAACAAAGAGTAAATGCTGGAGGATTCTACCTCAAAAAAAAAAAAAAAAGTAAGAGGGCTTTTTAAGACCATATAAATTTATGTTATTCCTTTTTAAAACTTTACAGAAAATATTCCTGTTTCAGGTTGTCAAACACTTATTGTAAATTAAAAGACTTTCTGAAGCATTTTTGATGTTTGAATTAATTTTAAGGAGTACATGACCATGGAGACTGTGGTTGTTTCCAGAACCGATAACTTACGAAAGGAAATTTATTTTTATTTATTCTGAATTTCTTACTTTATTTTATTTAACAAATAAACACTAGTTCTTACATGCATAGCTCTCTTGATAGAAAGAACAATTTTAAGAAATATCTTATTTAAAAAACCTTGTATCATTGTTTTTAAATATTATTACATCTAGCTATCTAGATTTTTAATACTCACAGTTCGATCTTATTTCAATATAACATTTTGAATGTTGCATTCCTCATATAAACTGAGTATTACACCAGCCTACAATGTGCAATTAAAACAATTATTCATTAGGTTCTTTATACAGCCACTGTCAAGTACTGTGAAAACACTAAAGGCAAAATCAACTCTATGTTTGCTACATTATTTTGTAATGATGCAACACCAGAGAAAAATCATATGGGAAGCACCACTTATATAAGAAAGTCAGTTTTCTTGAATTCTTAATTTATTTTACATCAGTAAGAATGATGCAATTTAAATTAAAATTCAGTACCCTACACAGGCGTAAATACATAAGTATTTAAGTAAACAGTTTTGTTTCCTAGACAAAGAAAGACCTGACTGTGTACATTTCATGTTAAACCTTGAAATTACTGTAAGGATAGAATAAATAGTTTCTCACAGGCATACTGACTTTTGCTAGGAAAAGACATTGAATTTATATGATAGTTCTTATATGCTTACTGCTCCAATACAGTGTTTTGAACAACTGTGCAGACTAAAAAGCCCTGTCTCTTCTTCCAAGAGATGCTCTTAAAGCATTTTCATAGAAATAAGAGTTTGAAAAGTTAGCATGATGCCTTAGAACTGTGACTAAATGTAGTGTTTTGTTAGCATCTTTCCTTATCATCAAACAGACATTCTGCTTATAAACTGTCACAACAAAAAAATAAGTTGAGATTTCCTGCTTACATTCTTTTCTCAGAGCCGATCTGCCTCCATACTGCAAATTTTAGTATAACACTAGAGCTTAAAGAACAGATATTTTTTAATATCTTATCACCATTTTAAACAACAGACAAGCAACATAAATATAACAATTTTCATCCTTTGGCCCTTGTATTCCTTTCCATGTGAGAATGCAAATGGCCTCAGTTCAGCAGACAACAGAAAAGTGTCCAACATCAGGGACAGAAAACCCTTTTCGGGCTCCTAATGAGGTCTCCAGAGCCCAAGGCAAACCAATAACAAATTGTACTTTCCACACATTGGGATGTGGGGGCTGTGAGGGAGGAGAGGAAGAAAACCCTGGAGCTTGTCATCTGAAATTAATTGAACTTAGCCATGCCAGGAAAACACTGGTAATAAACCCTCTCCAACTAAATAAAGCTTTTACACTAAGAAAAAAATAAAAATTTATGGCAGTAATTTCATCTTGGGTTTTTCAAGAAGAGCTTGCTGTTTTTCTTGCACTCAACAGAAAAATCCCAAAGGAGCAATGTAGGCAGCACTAAGGCAGACTTCTAAAAAGATACCACTTAATTTCTCACTCCTCCCTTGCACTATTGCTCCTCTTCCTCTTGTATTTAACTGAATATTAACTCTATCACTGAAATATGCTACCTCAAGGTTTCTCACTCTGTAGAGGTAGGAAGCATTCCCCTGAGAGCGTATTCAATCTCTGCAGGTTCATCACTCATTCCATCATCCTAAAAGCAGTCCAGAGATGCAGACAACTTGGTATTAACAAAATGCCATAAAAGATCAAAACATAAAAGATTTAAAAATAAAAAATCTCAACTTAAGCCAGAGGATAAACATTCTATATAAGAGTAACTGACATTGCACTTCTTATTCCCTACATGCCACAGAAACAAAGTGATCTTGGATTTGGCAATTGCTCAATATATGGTTTTCTTCACTCTCTTATGCATCTAACATTCTATTAAAAATCTAGCAACTACTGTTCATCGAATCTATTTAATAGACAGCATCCAAATCCTCCAAGCACTAAAAGTAAAATTCTGTAATTTTAGTTTGTTCTGCAAACAAAAGGAGATAAGCTAATATTTTTTTAATTTTCCTCATTATCAAAAGGACAATACAGCTAAAGGAATTTTTTATATTACCTATATTAAAAAAAAACAATGCACTCTACAAAACCTAAAGAAATTATCAGTGACTTTATTACTTCACTCTAGCTGAACAGAAAACAAAAATTTCTGTACAGCTCACACATATATCTATTTTGTCACAGAACAGCTTACACTAAGATGTTTTTGATGGATCAGAAAAATGACAACCAAAGTTCTCCAAATTAATTATTTAATGAATTGAACCTCACACAAAGCGTTTTCACACTCTGTAAAAGTCTGTTCAAGTAAACCAAAACTATGCCCTCACAAGGCCTGATAATCCCCATTTTAGGCCTGCTACCTCCAAGCTTTTATCTATTCAGCACAGCAGTCATTCTGCACAGGAAAACCTCTCCCAGAATTCAGTCTTGAGATTATTCTGGCTACACTAACAGTTTTTGAGGTCATCTGAAAATGGAAGCAGATACACTGCCCACACTGTTACTCTGCAGTAGGCCTGTGCCTAGCATAATTCCAGCCTAGCCCAACTGGCACTCCCTTCTCAAGCACTTCAGTGAGGGTCCACATGGGCCAGGAGCTATTCCTTCCACCCAAGGACAATGAGGACAGTCAATACTTTCTGAAAGCTGAATGGAGCTTTATAGGACGGACATGGCCAAAAGGTAAAAGGACATTACAGGACTGAAGAATAGCCATTGGGGCTATTTAGTCCATTAAGTTTTAGATACAGCTACAGACTACTTGAAGCAGTTTCAAAAGTTTAAAACAATAGTTATTAAAAATAAACATACTTTCTAGGCCAAAGGATAAATTCCATTTTTGTTCGAGTTGGTTCAGCTTTCCTAAGCGTTCTCCAGGCTTGTTTTGCAAGACTATACTGAGTTTTGCACATGATACTTTCTCCTAGTCCTACCTTCCACATATAGCTTACTTTGCCCTTTGCCTCATATCCACAGTTTAAAAGGTTTTCTTTACCTTAAAAGTTTATCCTCCTATTCTTGTCTTCTGCCCAGGCTCTTCTGAGACTCACAGCTACACAGGTCTTAAGAAGTGATGTAATCTCCCTATCAGGCTTATATTGTATGCTTAAAGAAAGTCTGGAGAATGCCAGCTGCCCTTAAATAGGATGAAATAGGGTTTTTTTATTTTAAGGGCTATAAAATTTGGATCAAGAAAAAAATAGTGTAGCATTTGTTTCCCTTTAAATACAGTGATTATGAGGCTGATTTTCTGAAACTTCTGAGAAGAAATCAGTGACATTGGCAGGTACTTTATTATCCTGCATTTATGTATTAATCCAATTATATCATCCACATACGCACAACAAAACTTTACAAATAATCTTGACTATCTGCCACATGTATGTCATTTAATTTTATGAATCAGTTCCAAATCTCATCTAGCACAAGTATCCCATAATTTTCAAAACAACAAAACATTCCTTCTAATTCTGTTTGAACCATTTGATCCATTTTACCTTAAATTAACACAGTATCTACAAGCTGTTGTATCATGGCTGACCACAGCATTCACCCAGTTCCCCAAATTTTTCTATATATCTTCCCAGCTCAGGACAGGAAGATGCAGCCTTTTCCACATCAAGTATGAAACTTTTACTCCTTATTCTTCCCTCCTTTCCTCCTGCAGTATGACCCAAATCTCAGTTTTACTAAAAGAAATTAATGATGAGCTATGGTTGTCTTTACCACATCTGTCTACAGGTAAGAACAAACTTAAGGAATTAAGCCATGCAGGCTAAACTAAAAACAAAGGAAAGGTACAAATGTGAGACAGCATTAAACTGTTACTATCTGGAACTACCTCAGTGGAGAATTAAGACCATCAAAAACACAGAAGAAAAAAGATTGATATAAGAAAATAGAGAAACCACACCAGAAACAGCAGAGAAAAGGAAAAGAGCAACTCAGCAAAACAAAAGCTCAGCCTGCTCCAGGGACTGATTAGATCAGCATTTTTCCACTTTACGGATGACTGGCCTGCAGAGAGTCACTAGGGTACTGTGCTATGGGTAAAGAGCATATTCATGTTTAATCAAAGAGTATGTTTTCCTACTTAATTACTGAACAAGAACTTGAGGTATTCAATCTATTCTTCACTCACAAACTAGATATCATCCTGCACTCAAGCATCCACAGCCAGCAGAAGATACAAAAAGGATCATTAGGTATCTCCTACCACTATAAAGTGAGGGAATAAAGCAAAGAAGTTTCAAGTTTGATTCTTGGATCTTCTGTCTACATCTAATTTAACTAATTATTTTTCTTTCCATAAGAGGCTGGCAGATTTTCCCACACACTCTGGAGTCTCAACTTCCACTTTAAACCTAGAAGGTTAAGCAGAGCTCCAGATGTTTTCCCCTTCAAGAGGAAAGTGAGAGTCAGTGTCAGATATCCCTGCCTCAGTGCTAACCTTGAGCTCAGGGCAGAGGCACACCAGCAGGAATCATTCCAACAAGGCCTTCTGAAGGAAGATGAAGCAGTGACAGCACAGCATATGGCAGCTGTGTGTTAGTTACTAGGCCAAGAAACCAGCCGTCTTAACATCTGTTTTTCTGAACCAGAATAAACCACTTACAATTTAACCCTTGCCTGGAAAAGAATTTAAAGGATTAAACAAGGATTAACAGATTTTTTAACTATAAGGATCTTCAAAGCAATAGAGAAGGAATGTGAGCATCAAAGACACTGTTAATGTGCAAGTGAACTGCAGCATTTAACTCGTTCAACAGAAAGCGCTGTAAAGAGGAAAGCAGAGTCAAAAAGAAATGCACCTTCTAGTATGCCAGAACAAGCATTTGTTCTTTTGGAAATTGTCAGAAACTGTATTCTAGAAAACAGGCCACAAAAAATACTCTAGTTACCCTGGAATAAAGTATTCTTCAATAAAGCTCCAATGTAACAGTAACTATGAATGACAATTCTTCTAACACGGAAGTGTGGCCATAATTCAACAAAGAATAATATTTTCAACTTTATTTTTAAAATCACATATCCTCTGTACCTCCAAGCCTTGTGAAAAGCACAAAAAGCGTATTTCAGAATACCTGGATAAGAATTCTCCATTTTTGTTCTTCATATTGGTGTATACTACTTTATTTTACACCCATTGTATCTTCCAGATATAATAACTCTGAAGTAGAATGTTGAAAATATTTGCCTATAATTATTATGAAATAAGTGCAGTCTAAATCACCACATATGAACACCTAAAACATCCTGCACAAGCAAACAAACCACAAAAAAATTTAACTCTTCCCCTTGAGTAATGATAATTTGTATATATATCTCTTCTCTTGCAAGTTGTGCATCATTAAGATGAGACACATTAGTCCATTCCATCTTAATAAAACTTTTGCTCACTCAGTGTATTTTAGCCAACTTTCATGAAACTACTGTATTAACTAGGCTAGAACTTATAGATAACTAAGAACTGACATATTAGTACATGACTTTCTCGACCCATAAATCAAGATTAACTACAAGGTCAACATAAAAATTCTCCTTAACAGACTAGGTGGGTAGGAAAGCTCCATAGTACTACATAGTACATAGACATTTCTTCTAGCCAAGAAGCAGCAATGATGGATTCTGAAATCAGAAGTCAGAAGGAGAAGGAGCAAGGTGTGGAAGGATGGAAACCCAAAGGTGTTCAGAAGACCCTAGAAATAAGTTTTATCTCCTTTAAAAAGGCCACTAGAAATAGGAAAAAAACTGCAGAGATCACTAAAAAGCTCAATCCTTTACTATAAGTGTGATCCTATGCACTTCATACAAAAGCACTCTCCATTCATTGTTTGTAACTCCATTGGTGACCTCTGTTTTCTTTAAAGTACTACAACTTCTTCAAGTAATTTCCATGGTAACTGCACACAGTTTCTAATTTTAATAGCTAAACTAAATTCTTACCTGAGTGAAATAATACATATTTTAGCTCCTTATGCAGATATAATTCACTAGAAACTAAAATGAACAAAGACATTCAAGTGCAGTTATGCCTGAAAAAGAAAAGAAGGTAATTTTCCAGTTTTACAGCTGCTTTCAGAATTCTGCCTGAAGGATTACATTCAGCAGTTACTCAGATGCAAAATATTACTTCTATTTCATAGATTTTTGAACATGAACTATTATATCTGTTAGATCAATAGCCATTCCTCCCACGTGCACTTAAAGAAATTGATATAACGACTAAAACATTTTCATACTGAAAGATTTCCATTTTAGGTAAAGGATTAGAGAACAAATATATTCAGCTTTAGAAATTGCATCACAGCAGTAGCGTACAACGTAGGCCATAAGGCTACATAATGATTAGAGTATGAATTCCACCAAAATGGTAATTTTAAATAACATACTACTGAGCTTACCTTAAAATAAAATGGGATAATAACAGATGTTCTTCAGTGCCTAGATATATCTTTCCTCCCTGCATTTTTTTTTCAAATGTTGCTACTAGATGAATTTGATTGTTTCTGAACAGCTTTAACACTGGTCATTCACAATACAAAATGAGAAAAAGTGTCAAGTAAATTCAAACAGAGAAGATATATTTAGAAATCAGTTAATTTAAAAAAAAAAATTTGAGTCCTCTAGAAACTCAAAAGGTTGCTCAAGAACAGTTCTAGAACAATACTTTAAACAGGCTGTCCAGCAAAGTGGGTGAGCTATCATCCCTGAACTTACCTAAAAGACATGTGGAGATGTGGCACTTAGAGATATGGTTTGGAGGTGGACTTGGTAATGCTGGGTTAATGACTGGACTCCATCTAAGAGGTCTTTTTCAACCTAAATGATTCTGTGATTCTACTTCCTCTTACATGCCATGCCTTCCATAAAAAATATGTATCACAGAATCATCCCAAAACACGTATCACATTTTTAACTGAGGTCCAGTATTTGCCCAAGTTAGTACAGAAAATGGGCCAACCTGGGCAGACAGTTTACATTCCATGCATTGCTTTAAGCAATTTTCTTTAGCCTGTAATTTGGAGGATTCTTCAGCAATAACTTTTGAAAGAAATCTTCACTAAACAAACTTACAGGAAAGAATAAAATGTTGAGTCAACTCCTCAGCTGCTAAATGCCTTTTTAGATTAATTTCAGACATAAACTAATATTGTACCTAATATGCATCTTTTGAGAAGTCCAACTTAGAAATTGTTCTTTAATTCAAGAAGCCCAAAAATTTTGTTAAAATGTTGCGGAAACAAAGTATTCTAAATATGCTGCTGACCTCAAACATTATTATATTTACTTCCAGACACCTATGGGGAAAACCACTTAGGTGTCAGATGCCAGGTGATGGTGCCAACACAAGCCCATGTGCCAGACGACAGTAAAGAGCCTTATCTACCCAGAAGGCAGATGATGTACAGATGGTGCAGACAAGGCATAGGTAACTATGAAGTTTCCATAATACAAAGAACAAAAAAGGATTAGGGAGTCTGAAAAAATAATTTTTCTAGCAGTGAACAGTAGTTTCTGTTAAAAAGATGGATTGCACTCTCTTCCGCGTAAATTACCTGTGAGTACAGTGAACCCCTTTTACTTTACTGTAATTCAAAACTCATGAACACGTCTGACAACTGTTGATGATACAAGGAACATTCTCTTACTACTAATCTGCATTATGTCAATCCACACCAAGAGGATAAAATACATTTATAGTCTCTAGTTTCACCCAAGAGTGAACTATTTCAATTTCATTCATTTTCAGTGCAAAGAAATAATATAGATTTGCTATAATGAAACAATTTGTTTCCCTTTCATTTACACACTTATCTATGAAGGTAAGATGAAATATGACACAAGAAGTCATCTCTCTTTACAGCTGTTACATATGCTTTATAATATACTACAAGCTGGAATCATCAGCAATAATGTCTTCTAGTCCTTCACCCTATTTTGATCTATCGAAGTTTTAAAATCAGTTTTCACCTAAATATACATTAAATCTTCCCCTTAAAAAAAAAAAGGATGAAATAATATCTGAAAGGGAATAGTGTCTATGCATATATATAGTGTTTCACATAGATTTAGTTTTCCCAGCTATTAAGCCAAAACCAAGAATTCTCTTGTAAAAAACCAAAGCAAATATAACCCCAACTAAAACATTAATATCATTAACAAAACTGAAAAAAAAAAAATTAAATTGACCTGCTACCAATACTACAATAAGAAAAATAATAATTCTAAAAATCCAAGCCCAATAGAAATTAGAAGAAAATTTTATAGATAAAAAACTTGTTAATATGCAGCAAGGGAACACAACTTCTATATGAAAACGCTCTAAAAGCACAGTTAAGATTGATTGTATGGCTCAATACTACATACTCATAATTTGTTCTTAAATTTTTCAAATGTCCAAGTATGTGACACTTAAATCCATAATTTCTAGTCTAAAAAACTTGTTACAGAAACAGTAACACATTACTCTTTTCAGCTATTGCTTTCTTAACTAAAGTTATTTTTAAACTCTACTATCCAAATTTTGGTGGAATAAAAAGAGCAGGAATGGGAAAATGAATACGTAATCTTAGATCACATGGAAAATTAATATAAAATACTCCACTACAAATCCTACACATCTGACGAATCAAATAACTTTAAGGTAAATTGCAAAACAACTGAAAAAGTTCCCTTTTCAAATCTTCATAGGAGGATGTGAAAGGAAAAAATTATTTTAACTTCAGAATGTCTCGGTAATTTTTAAGACTACAGTTCTAGTCATGAACTTAAAAAAATGAAACACTAAACTTCATAGATTTTTATCCTCTCCCTCAAAACAGATATTATAAAACTTAAGAAAATTCCCTGGATAGGCTTAGAGCAAAAATTTTAAAGAAAATAAACAAACAAACAAACCCCCAAAAAGAAAGCAAGCCAACTAACCGAACAAGCAGAAAAACCCATCTCCCTCCATTTGATTTTAGCTTCTAAAATTTTTAATCTTTGCAAATGATGCATCAAATTCAAAGGAATACTACCAAGTCTTACTTTTAAAAATTGAACCAAACTGGAATTCTCATGTGACTCACACAGTTACTTATGTAACTGTGTGAAAGCCAAACAGTTTTTATTTGCAAAGTACTATTAATATCAAGAACAAAAGTAGTGGAATCTATAATATTGTTTCTAAATAGCCTGGGACTAATAAGCTTAAATTCTTGTTAGTGCAGCCTCCAAGCCTGCAGATGAAAGCAAAATTTTTTGGGTAGTCAAATAGCAGGGGGATCACTGAAATACTGCACATCATTGGGAAGGGTGCTGAGAACAAAACAGTGCTGTTCTGTTACTCTGCTGCTCCAAAATCTCAAATGCTCACATACAGTTCTGGTATATTCCACATCCCAAGGAATACATACTAAAGTCACAGAAGGTACAGTCAACATCACCCAATCTTAAAAGCAACTGAATAAATGGAACCAAAGATTAATGGTTGAAGGGTCTACACTTGACATTCACAAAGGCTTAGTAAGAACCAACCAAGCGGATGCAGTGCTTTCATTCACCAGATCCCACAATCAGAAATAAGAAACAAAGTAACAAAACAATTGTCTAAATTGATAAAATTACTTTTTTTTAATGCAGTGGTTAATGAGCTTTTAGAAAGTGCATCCACTACAACCTGGAAGCAGCTGACAGCACCCCAGTCAGAGAGGGACCTTGGATAAATGAATGGCCAAGCTATCTATGAATATGCACTAGCAGGATCAAGAGGAACACGAGGATGAAACACACGGGATGTCTGCACTCACAGCCCCTCCCTGACCAGCACCTCCTGCTCTTGAGGTCACAGACTGGACACATGGCGAGGTGCCCGCTGACCTGACTCAACAGGGCACTTACACTGCTAATGAAAATGCAGCTTGATTAGCCAACTTTGCAATTTGCCATTAACAGAGACAGGGTAATTAAATTGAGCAGAATACAGATTTAGAAATCAATATTTAATACCTCTTCCATCACAGCTGTTATTCCCCAATACAAATGAGAAAGACAATGGTATGAAGGAAAGCAATCAAACCACTACTTTATTGATCACTAAAGATGTTACTAGCAGTACCTAAAATTTCCAAGGTCCTTATTTCATCTGCAGTGAAGTGTAGAAAAATTTGTCCCAATCTTAAAAATGAAAAACAAGCTTGAAAGTATAAAGTTGTTAAAGTTGCTTTCTGTAAAAATCAAAACCCAAATGCAGAATCTGGTCTTGTAGAAAAACAATTTTTTCCTTCTTTTAGGATACATCACAAATAATAACTTGCTTCAAGTACAGTAGCAACCTAAAATCATAAATTCCACATGGTTTTCCTATCATTAACCTTATCATAAAAAAATATCTCTTAGAATATTTTTCACTTGCAAAGAGTTTTTCCCAAATACTGTATTTTTTCTGAGTAATATATCTCTTTCATTGTTTTCTTTCCTTCACTCACTCATTTCTGTCAGCAGAAGAGACTTATACACACGTTTATGTCTTATTTTCTACAAATTTGATTCTCTGTAGCGCATAATTTGTTCAGTTTGATTTTTCATTTGTTTGTATACTATCTTCTTTCCTATTAAAGAGTGAATATTTCTTTTAAAAACTACTTGAAGTTTCATCAAATGGAACTATCAGTCCCATCCTCCCGATTGAAACTGAGTTGAGAAAGAGCAAATACAGACCAAGGCCAAGAATCTTAATTTCCGAACAAGTTGCATGAGATTCTTTTGAGGAGAAAAAGGCCACTTTTTTTTTTTTTTTTTTTAAGAGTAGTTTACTCTAGGGCTTTTCCACTCAATCACTTACCTTTCTGCTACACAGAAGCTAACTTGAGGTTTGTGAACAAAGAAGCAAGTTTAATCACAGAAAAACTTGCTTTGCTGTAAAATTTTTATCATTCAAATTATTCCACAGCTAAGATTGGCCTAATGTTGGTTGACAGATGGCTTTATAAACTTAGACACTGAAAAGTAAATCCAGAGACATGCATTATTTGGTTCATGTAAACAATTTGAATATTCATAATGTGCAGTTTTAAGTGTGGTACAGTGTTTCAGATACACATGGGCAAATCGTGCCCATCATCTGCTAAGAAACGGGGATAACAGGGAAATGCTTTACACAATGGCATCCAACAACTTCAACAGATGGCCACCACAGATCAACAAACTAAAATAAACCAGAATTCTTACAAATTCGCCAAAACATGATTTCCCTTTGGAAAAGCCTGTCTTTGTAAATATGTATGACAAGTTTTCACAGTTAATTCTAGCTCTTGGAGCACAACAGAAAACACAGAAGAGTTTGAAGAAAAGAAGTGCTCAAGATGCCTTTTAAACACACTTGCCTTATGCAATGTTAACTTTAAAATACAGCTTGCTGTAGAATTATCAACAATTTGATAATTCAGCATTTAGGTGTATCTTTATGTATCACTGTCAAGCTGAATAATTACTCATAATTTTCACCTACATCCGATCTCATTTATGAGGTGAAATGCTGAAAAGAGACCTCAAGACAATTTAGAGTTTAAGAAACTCAAAATTAATACCTCAAAATTCAGACTAAAGAAATTCTAACTATACTACAAAAAACCTGCTTATTATTTTGTCAAACACGGGAAATACGTAATCTAGGTCTCTTAAAAAGTTAATTGTTTCTTCCAAACCATAAAGCAAAAAGAAAATAATATACTTCTTTTTTTTTTAATTAATCATTCATCCAACAAAATGGATTGGCAGGCTCTCCCTTTTTCTCAGGCATTTCTATATAAGTTATATTGACCCTCTACACACACTTTTTCAGAAAAATACTCATTTTCAGATGATAAGTTGTCTGGCAGGTTGTCATTGACTGCTTAAATGCACATTAGCTTTTTTACTTTTCCTTAAAGCTAAGTTGGGCTGTTTGGGTTAGAATAATTGAAATTGCTATGACAGACAGGAGAAGGAATCTGAGAAGAAAAAAGCTGCTTTGATAAAGTTCTTGATGAAAAATATTATTGATTATTCTTGTAGAGAGAAATGAGCTTTTGTATCACTAGGAGCATATTTGGAGCTGAATTTAGAAGTGTAAGATTAAGATCAAAAGTATACATAACCTGAAATGAAGAAAAAGATCTTTTAAATCAATAAACACTCCAACCCAGATGAGGCAATAGCTTTCTTGATCCTGTGTAGATGATCTATATTGTTTGAAAAATCTCAGACTATCACCTTTTCTTAGGAATAGAAAAAATACCAGAAGGAAAACCTACTGGAAGAGAATAAAGGATGTTAAAACACTGATAGACAGAAAAATAAGCAGCAGCTATTCACTAAAATGGAGAGTACAGGTAACCACTTCCTCCTATTTCACAGTTAAAAGGCAAAGTATTGGAAACATGCCAATAAAGACTCCTAGATATGATCACATGTTACAAGAAAGAACTATGAGCTCTACTCCCCACTCCCAAAACAAAAAAGAAAACTGCCTGCAACGAAAATTGATTTTTGAAAATAACGTCAGTGAAAAACCTCAAAGGTCTGAAGTAACATTTCAAAATTGCTTTTATTACTTATTACTATGCTTCTGTGACACAAATCAAGATAATTTTTACTTCTCTCTGGACATTACATTCTTACTGTATTACTTATAGTATTAGATGCAGAAAAATATTTTAAAATTTCAGTTACCCAGAAATAAAGAAAAGCTGATTTGAATTATGCAGCAAGGTTGGGATTTCTTCCTAAACTCACAAACATCAGCATATCTGCACAGTTAGAAATAAAATATTTACACAAGAGTCAATGCTTCCCAAAGAACAGTACAAATAAAATAACAAATCAACACGTTGCCTATGCAACTATTTGCAGTTCTCAGATGCAGTAACTAAGGTAAAGATGGTTTCAGCTACCCAAATTTGATCATTCCATTTACAAGAAGTCCTTTTGTAAGGGTACTAAGGACTTACTGAAGAAAAATTTTTACGTACTATTCAGACTAACAGAAGGTCTTACTAAGCTCTCGCCAGCAACTCTTAGTCTATGTTTTCTAGTTACATAATGATGCAGTAGGGCTTCATTTAAAGTAAAAACAATGTTCAAAAGTTTCTTTTGGATGTCTCCATGCTTTTTCCGAACACCATCATTCCCTACTGGGAAAGGGAAAAAAACACAAAAAACACTCCCAAAGCTAAATTAGATCTGCAGACATTGCTTTCCTCTCAGTTTATTTCAAGTATGTGGGACGATGCTTCAACTGCATTTTCCTCAAGAGCTGACTCCCCACTATGTTTCAACATCTTCTTAAATCAAATTGCATGTGCAATGTCTTTTGGCAAGCACTACCCACTAAGATTCCACCAAGCTAAGGAAAACTGCATAATGGCTATCCATAACAGATAAGGATGTCAGAGATCTACTAGTAAGGTTGAAAGTGAGCCACAGCTGCTTAATCAGTAGCTAATTTTAATTACTCTCCCAGAGACAAAGAAAAATAAAATTATTGCAGCACCACCAGTAGAAAGCACAGTCATCTGAGGCTGCCTGATTAAGACTAGAATCAAAGAAAAATGTTTTGTCTAGCCTACACTTGAAAATCACAGCTCCTTGCATATCATTACAAGCAAAATAATTATGCCCAACTACTAACATTTCTGACTTTAGAACTGCCTTAGTACTGAAAAATTTACTCTTCTTGCATTTTTTCAGTGTTCAGGAGACACGGTCTACAATTTAATTTGTCTTCACTCAGGCAGAGAATTACAAATGGTGTAATCATTAGTAGCAAAAACTGTTGAAGCACTAAACAAAAAATCCACCCAGTATCATCAATGCCTAATAAAAGGAAAGGCAGACAAATTTCTCTGCACCAATAAATACATTTAAAACACAAATACACCTCCTAAAGTAAAAAAAATTCTAATGTCACACTTTCTATATAGCTGCCAAGTGCTTTAAGGGAAACACAGAGCCCTTATATTACTATTAATTCAACACACTAGTATTAGAAAACCTCAAGACTTTTCAGCTTAAAGCAGATTTTAAAAACAATATGAATATATTTAAAAACAAAAAGAATATGCTTAAATATTTTCCCATAGCATGATTCTACAGGCATCTATCAGTTCTCTTAATAGAAACATACTTTAGGACAAACATTTACGCAGTAATAATTAGTATTTCCTTTTGAAAAATTACATTATTATAATCACAAAAAGAGCTAAGACAATAATAGCAAAAAGACAAAAACTGATCTCTTTACCCTTTCAAAATATTTTTTGAAAGTTGGAATTACCAACAGAATAGCATTGATTTCAGAATATTAATCAGGGAAATGCTTCCCCAATCAAACACAGAATCATCCAGTACCAGACTAAAGATGGAAAATGAATTGAAGGTTTCCTTCTGATTTTATGTATTAACTCTGTACTTGCATAAACAGCAAACCAGAATGATTTTGTAAATCTGAGAAGTTTAATGCACAAAAAAAGCATGCAGTAGGAATAACACTTCATCAAAGGAGTGTAGACAGAAAGAAATTAAGTCTTTTAAACTTTTATTGCAGTGACACCTTGTGGCTACATTTGCCTTACTATGAAACCTCAAAATTTTTCATTTTCCTGTAATTCTTTTAATGCAGTTCTTCAAATATTGTGGTTGAGGATGAAGTAAAAAGATGAAATTGCAAAACAAAAATGAAAGGATTAAAAAAGTGGGAAGGATAAAACAGAAAAACTGTTCAAAGACCTTTAGTGGTTTTAACGTTCACTGCTACAAGAGGAAGATGGAATAACTTTGCTCCTGACACTTGTTCCTAACTTCCACAGGAAGTTGATTACATGAACATTTTCTGTGTCCTGTCTTCCTTCTAAAGAGCTTTTAGCTCTACATGAAAGTGAGTATAAAAGCGTAAACAAAGAACACAGAACCAAAAGAAATTCTAAAAAAAATGCATTATCATATTGAAAAAAAAAAAAAGGGGAAAAAACCTTCCCTGTAATTGTTCTCTCTTATTTGCTTTTTCTTTATAGTATATGACTGTTCTATTTTCAAAGATAGTAGAATAATGTATTCTAAAAGCATATTAAATAAAAATTTAAACTCTAAAACAATTATGCCAATAAAACCCCCATACATTATACTCAACATTTTCTTTTAACTAAAACCACTCTAGATACAGCAACACCAAAGCTTGTTATACTAAGCTTTTACACTGAACAAGTAACCTTCTTTGTACAAATTAGCTTGCTTATCTAGATCAGTAATTACATCCTACAAATAACAAATCATTTGATGTGTATGAAAAAGTACAATCTTCTCATCTTCTTTTCATTCTAGAATTTCAGTCTTCAGTTATTGCCCTTCCATTCCTCTCACCTTTTAATCTAATAGAGGTTAATGGCTGGCAAAAGTTACTCTGAACCTATTAAGACAGACTGGAGCATACAAGTAACAGGAAGAAGCCAAAAGTGTAAATAATCTTATCACATTACTTGACTTTGCCTAATCAGTTTGGATGGTTCGACACGTGCTTTGCCAAATAAAAATTACCTTCCAAGGGAAGCACAACAATGCCCCTAACTCCAACACTACTGTGAATACTTCATAATGATCCATATATCAAAAACATCAAATCATAATAGAGACCATGACACACATGACAAGCGACTCATTAAGGAGGCTGAATTGGTCTTAATTCACTGCGGTATAAATTATTTATTTTATTTAACAACTAAGGGCCAGAAGGTTGTATTTTTAATCCAGCTTATATGAAAAAGGCATTGATTGTAAAACTGAACCTGGATAGATTTGCTTAAGAGGAAAGCTACAAGTTTTCAAAAAGACAAACAAAAATGCCACCCTGTATATACGCAAATAAAAGACACACTCCATCAATTTTTATGTCCATGAAAATGTTTGAGTGGCTTCTTAAAACTTAAATGAACATATCAGTTCAGACGTTGACAGCACTCACCTTTTACAACTAATATTTATGTGAAAGGTAACTCAAAAAGGCAACTAAGCTTGCCTAATATTGCAAGGCTCATATCTGGTCTATAATCTGTGCATGCTCTAGTGCATCAAACAGGCTGTCCTTCAACAACCTGTACAGAATCTGGCATATTCTACTCCCTCACTTTGAAAAAAGGCACTCAAATAAAAAACCTCCAGCCAATAACTCCACTCTTCAATTCTTTGTTGCACCCCAAAATGACATTTTACACAGTGACATCATAAAGCACTTTGAGCTAAAATAATTTTTTTTAATTAAAAAAAAAACAACCCAAAACACCACCTATCTGAAGCCCTTCCTGATAATCTTCTAAAAGATATCACTTCATGATTATCTTCTAAAAATGCATTCAAATAATAAGACCAAAAGAGTAAAATGACAAAACTGGCAAGAAGACAAACCATAACATGATGCTTCCATTTCTTGGTACTGTTGTCCATTAACAGGAAAATTTTGGCACCAGGCCTTGTGACACGAAAACAAGACTATACAACAGAAGCAGCATTGAGCAAAACGTATATAAGCATACAAAGCATACAAAATGCTTAAAACATATTTGCCCCTTGATAAGCATGTACAACATGCCTGTGAAACAGAATATCAAATATTAAAAGAATAAATTCTGAAAATCTCATGAGAGCTCATATTTTAAATCTATGGTCAAAAGACTGGAGAACATCTCTTTTTAGGTGACAAGAAAACACCACATGTATTAGTATTTCTGTTTTGTGAATGTTAGTATACTAGAAATAACTAATTTAACTTGTTCAAATAAACAGAACTACTTTAAACACATTATCACAAAATACTGAAATTGGAGACAAAAGTTAAGCAGTCCTTGCTTGCTTTGTTCTGAACAGAATATTGATTAAAAGATAGATAAAGAAGTCTCTAATACTAATATCTATATGCACATAGCCTCCCCTGCTCAAAGTCTCTTTCCTGGAGGGAATTTGATCAAAATTCCTCATAAAAGGAGAGTCAATCTTCAAGTAATACCTAACTATTTATAGTAATATAATTAAATAAAAAGTTCTTAATGTGGAACTCCCCAAAAATTTGTCAGCAATTTTACGTCTCTAATTACATTTTACATAGCCTCTTCTTCCTACAGACAGGGAAAAATACATAAAAGAACAGTATATTATAGCCATTTTTTACTAGCAAATGCATTCATACTATAATGTAGGCATCAATTCACTGATGTAAATAAAGATTGCAGAACAACTTTATCTAAACTATCCTTAATTATTATGGTGACTCAGCTAAGAACTCATATTTTGCCTTAAGGTTACTTCTCCTTAACAGTAAGTGCTCATAAATTTATGCTGCTACATGACTTTCTCTTTAGCTCTTCCACTTGCTCTTCAAATAAGCTGCACCTACAAGAAATTATTTTGTGGATATGATAATGAGGAACAGAGACTTACAGAAAAGAACTGGATTTCTTTGGAAAAAAGAAACTACTTCTCTCCATGGGGATTCCAAGAGCTGCAGTGCCAATTAAAAAATATATGTCCACAGAATAATTATTACAATACAGGTCATTTCCTCTAAGGGTCTATGACCCAAAACCTAATTATGACAGCATCTTTGGTATCTGCAGGTTGTATCCTCCCTATCATGGAGCTCAGTTCAGTTTCTGAGTAAGACTGCTTCAATGTGATTATCAGCTTCTTGCAGAATTCCCAACATCTACAGTCAAAAAAGCTCCCTCCCTTTGACTTAAATCCATCCAGCCATTTTCACAGAATCTCAGAATACACTGATGTGGAAGGGACCCACAAAGGATCATCGAAGTCCCTGTCCTGGCCCTGCACAGCACCATCCCCAAGAGTGACACCATGTGTCTCAGAGTATTGTCCAAATGCTTCTTGAACTCTGTCAGGCTGGTGCTGTGCTCCTTGGAGAGCCTGTTCCAGTGCCCAACCACCCTCTGGGAGAAGAACCTTTTCCTGATATCCAACCTGACCCTTCCCTGACACAACTTCAGGCCATTCCTCTGTGTCCTGTCACTGGGTACCACAGAAAAGGGATCAGTGCCTGCCCCTTCCCTTCCCCTCCCAAGGAAGGTGAAACTGCAATAGGGTGTCCCCTCAGTCTCTTCCAGACTGAACAGACCAAGTGCCTTCAGCTGCTCCTCATGCACCTTCCTCTCAAGGCTCTTCATCATCTTCATTGCCATCCTTTGGATGCTCTCTAATAGTTTAATTTCTTTCTTATATTGTGGCACCCAAAACTGTACATTGAGTCCTCAAAGCTCCTTAGTCCTAACTTTCCCCTTTCTCCCTTTCACAACTATTTACAACAGTGCATCAGTAGAAAATACATAATATATACAAATACGTTTTCAAGTTCTATAGTATGTAAGTGCATTTAGGCAGTCAAGGAATGATTACTACTGAGTGAAAAAAGCCCTGCATCAGCTGCAAAAGAGGTGGCTATGATTCATAAAAAAAAAAAAAGAAAAAGGAGAAGATATATAGATATGGAAAGAACAGAGTTTTCAAACCAGATGCCTGCATTGTATCAACTACATTAATATTAGAAAATAATAATATAAACTAATATAAAACTATATAAACTAAAATAAACTTTTTAGCATAGCTGATAGAAATAGAGATATAATACATTTTCAGATAAACATAACGAAGTAGCAAAATGCAGCAACTTATTCTGATGCCTGCATTCTTTAATGTCAGTCGCTGTTTATTAATTACACTGATGAACTAACCTGCAGACACGGGCAGGAAAATAGAGGTTCTGCCAGGACCGACAGAGGTACTTAGAGTGATCAATAACCCGAATCCAGTCCAACTCATCCATGGACACCTCAATGTAGTAGGAATAAGACCTATAGATTGTCAAAAAACACTGGTTAGAATACAAGTGGACAAATTTTTGGTATTAAATTTTACACTGACTTCTGGATTTTCAGTTGTGTTGAAAAGAAAACTGTTTGTTCTTATCCAGATCCCAGATATTCAAATTAGCTTTGAAAAGAAAATCTCACAGTTAAGGTATATTTTCAGAATGATTTAAAACATCCACACGCTCACAATATACAGTCATTAGAAGAGACCAGTATGCCTCAAAAAATGAAATGGAGACTTTTGACTCTGTCATAAAAATTATCATTTGTATTCCTTCCTTGTGGAATAAAACTAAACTGTCAGTGATATGGTACTATTTCTACTGACAAATCAATGAAGAAAAAATGAAAAACATTTACTAGATCAAAAATGCAAATTCAAAGTCCTCACTCGAAAAAAGCAAATTCACTTTATGACCATTTTCACTGATGTTGTTCTTCACTTCTGACCCTTTCAGTTCTTAATGATATATCACTGAGCCTGTCTTTACTTCCTTCTATACTGCAAAATTATCTCATGAAAAATAAAAAAGCCACTAACAGAATCTGTGTCTTCCTCTTGTTTATCAGCTATGTTTACCTTATAGTTTGCTGTAAAAAAAGCAAATCCAAACTAGAAATTAAAAGTCACAGCTAATTCCCTATTATATCCATGACCTTAACACTTAGAACAAGGTAGAAATTTCACTTGTGGAACTGTAAGTCATTGAATACTAGTCTGCAACATTCACAGGCATTTCAACAGCACCATGTCAGCACTTAAAATTCTTTCACACTGATTTCTAAAGAGGGTTTGCTTCTAAAGAGTTCTACACGAGCATTTCTTACTAAACACTAATGCCTTTGCTATTATTTCCAATTTTCCCAAGGACTTAAAAGAGTATGTACTTAAAACAATATTGTTTAAAAATCCTTAGAATGTTAGATAGTTGTTAATACGTTGGAAAGGTAAGGCTGAGTCTTTAAATGTCAATTACATAACCAGCTTTCACATTCCCACCAATACGATGTGTAATATTTACAATCCGCATTAATACAATGTGTTTTAGCATCATTACTAATACTAACATATGTGTACTTGACTAAACCAGGCCCCAAAGCTTTAGAGTTTGAGCAGTTTGTATACAAAAGTTACCGACAGTCCTCTGTGCCTGAGAATTTAGAGATTCTCACATCATCATTGCTAACTAATATATATTTGTAACTAATACACAACATGCTACTTTTTGGTTTCTGAAGACACCAAACCAAGAAATATTACCAGAAAAATGTAGTTCCATTATCATACACAATAGCATGCCTTTAATTTTTTTTAAGGCTGGATAGGATTTTATTTGCAGAGGCAGTTTGGATAGCTACTCCTCCTGGCATACAGCTAAGATTCAGCTGTTAACACCTCTTAACTAAGGGTCTAAAACACCACCTGTTAGTTTACATTTGGCTCTGTTCAGAACATCCAACAGACCAGAGCTCCACACAGACAGTTAAAATTAACAGAGTAGTTTAAAAAATTGTTCAACAAGAAGCAATCATGCTGTACAGATCTGTACATGTCTGTAGGGGTGCTAAAACTTCTCCTTAGAAGGTATTATTCATGTATCCCATGTGCAGTTTAGTGGCCAGCAGCTGTTAGAAAAAGACTGTAGAAAGGAAAAGACCTCTTCAAAAATCAAGGAAAATCTCAGAGCAAGTTCCATAAGATCTTAGCTGGCAAATTTCTGCACACCTCTCTGGCCAAACTCTTCCCAAGTTCAACTATCCCACTGTTAATTGTTTCCCTAATATTTAATATGAATTTTTCTTCTTGCTTGTGTCCACTGCTCTTTGCAGTCTCAGCACACAGCTGCAAGAGAACTCTGCCCCTATAGCCCCTGTACTCTTCCGCTGAATAGGTGAGGAGAGCAACAAATTCTCCCTTCTAAGCCTGCTCATCTTAAAACAGCAGGTTCTGATGTGTTCAAGCCTTCACCTTGGTGTCCTGCTAAACTCACTCCAGAAAGTCAGTATCTTATACTGAGGAGCCCACAAATTAACAGAGTAATCCGAATGCCTCCATTTCCATTTATCTTAGACAGCTGAGTTACTGGAGGGAAAAAAGCTTGACAATTCATAGAACAGAGAATCACAGAATATTCTGAATCAGAAGGGAACCCCTAGGATGATCAAAGTCCAACTCCTGGCCTTGCACAGGACAGACAGTGCTAATTCCAGTACTATACCCATTGGGAAGCAAAAGAAAGACCAATAGCAAACACTTGACAGAAACCAGGATGATTAAAAAAAAAAAAATCAGCAGGACACAGAAACTAGATCTTAAACCATTGAGCCCTCAGTATTTTATGAAGGCAAAAATCTCTGGAGATGCAACTTATCAGATATTCCACCAGCAATAATAGTTTGTTCAACAAATTTCAGATGAAGCGCACAGGACACCAAGCAACAGATAACTTTGTAAGTTGTCCAAAGAAGAATACCTTTCCTCTGAGTTTCACCAGCTGCAAATTTATGCCCTGCAGATGATGGGCATTTTACCAGTTATGAGAGTTCCCTAAAAATTGCTAGAGATCCCATTATTAATATATCTCTAATACTATTTCAGATTTTATAAAGGTGGTTGATAATTGGTTCATAAATTTGGTTGAACTTCTGACACAACAAGTATAATATTATATGAAGGAGTTCCTTATACCTTCAAAGATCCATTTTACAAAAGAAATAGTGAAACAAATTTCAGTTTAACTGAATTAGAAGAACTTATTTGAAACAGTTAAATAGCTAAAATTAATTACATTGCTTTTGAATTGTTAGTAACTAACTCAGATTTTAAAATTTATTTAAATTTACAAAAAAACCCCACACTAACTAAAACTTCTATATACCCTGTTCTAGAATAACATGGCTCAGCTAAAAAAGCAAAATACAACTGTTCTGCTATGCTATACTGTTAGTATGGAAATACAATAAAATTAATATTTTATCAGAAAAGCAATAAAGTATACAATAAATGTGTAAGTACCTTGTTTTATTGTTTTTAACAGCTTATGAATACCCACTAGGCTATCTATTAAATTGTAAGATCTTTGTCATGGCAAATTACAAAATTAATATATTAAATACGTCAGATAAAAAGAACCTAGCAATTTTTGTACTTCAGAAGCCTCTCAATTGTTCAAATGAGCCTAATTTGAATTTTCATACATTCCATAATAATATAAAGTACCTCAGTAGTAACTGGCAACGGCATCTATGACAATTCATATTTCAGCAGTCTAACCATGAAGTGGCTTCTAATAACTACTGAAGTCAGTTGGTAATTCATATTCTAAATAAATTCTATTACCTCTGAATTACAGAATCACAGAATCATTTAGGCTGGAAAAGACCTCCAAGATCAAGTCCAATCTTACTGTCAAAGTGTGTCAATTTTTAACACAATTTTGATATATTGAAAAAATTGGAACACAATAAATCTTTTAATGTTTGAAATGCAAATATATAAAAAATATTTAAACACTTCAAGGTAGTTTAATATCTCTAAATATGATCTGGCGTGTAAGTAACCAAAATTACATTTAAAAATCAAGTTGTTTCCAAATAAACCTTGCAATTGTCATCTCCAACACTATCATGCTACTTCCATAAAATACTTAATTTATTGTTTGCACTGCTACATCATCTCCAGTACAAAATGCACTACTTTCCCTTTGTTGCCACCCTGGCACCTACCGACTGTCTCTGTCCCACAGGAGGATTCGTATGTGGTTGATTATTGAGGGCTGGCCTAGCTTAATCTCAATTCCGGAGCGGCAATCATCATTGATCGGGTGGCGAGAGAATCCATGATCCAGGTCGTAGTTCTGGGTATCTCCATCCAATAGAGCAGATTTCAGCTCCCCTTTTACAACTTGTGCTCCATACTTCATTGTTGCAATATTCTCCCCTGGTACTAAGAAGAAAAGGAAATGATTGCTTAAATTTTACACTCTCACAGTGCAAATAAGATGTTCTGAATATCAATGCCATTAGGTCAGACCAAAGATTTATTTCTAGTATCCATCCTTGGCCACAAACACATGCTCCAGGAAAAAAAAAAAAAAAAGAAAAAGAAAAGAAGCTACGAAGGAGACATCAAAAAAATTTAGCATCTTCAATTTTATTTGCTATCTCCTACAAGTTTTATGGTAATAAAGTTGTGATAATTTACTGTTATGCAGCAGCTATATTCTCAGACCCCTTCATGATTTTACAGAATTCTCTTGCACCTGTCAACTGTTGTTTGCTATTGGTTTGGGTTTTATTGGGGTTTTTTTTCCCCTAAATGAAAAAAACTTAAATGTACAAGATGTGTATCAAATGTTCAAGATATATCCTGAATCTGCAGAGTGGTGTATACAGCAGTAAAGCTGCATATGCTCCTTCAACAGCTATACAAGCTTCCAGTACCCTGCAAGGCTAAATGAACTCAAATGAAATGGGAAAATTCTGGTTACTTGGGCTTTCAACTCACATGGAAAAGCAAGCTTTTTATGCCACCATTTCACAGTGCCAGCATCCTAGGAACAGCTTCCTTCAAGCTAACTGGGAATAATGATCCCTAACTTCAACTACAGAACAATACTCTGTAAACTAGTCTCTTCAAAAGACATTTTTAACAGCCTTGTTTCAGAAGAGATTCTAGAAAATATGATCTGAGAACTAAATGATGAAAAGCTATCCCAAACTTTTCAGGCAGGTAGACAACAGAAATATGAACCTTATCAGGGTGTTAAAAAATTGACATATAAAGAACAGAACTTGAAGTGTTAAGTGGTCATCAACATTTCCACAAATAGAAGTTTCAAGATCCTGAATGAGTATTAAAACAACAAAGAAATTCTACTCTCCAAAAAGCTGTGATTAGGAGAATTTTATTGTGGAGATAAATATCCAGGAAAAGAAGCCAGAAAAGAACATTTGACTTATTCAAATTTATCTACTGCCATGTCAACAGAATGTCTTGCATTATGAGACTTTTACAATATCCTAATATTAAACTCATATGTTTAAATATTAATAACTATAACTTCTAAGGGAGAACAAAGAGAATATGCAATTCTAAGATAGTAGTAATTTTCAGGGCTCGTCATGCATGACTGAGAATACAGCGCAGACTCTGAAAGAACATTTAACTTTTTTCTTTTCTGTGGGTCAAATTCCCACATTAGATGCCTATCTTTTTAAAGCTTGACTGTTAGACACTCTTGTTGAATTAACAGAGACCACAGAAAAAAGTCAAACACAAAGCTTCTTACACTTTCTAGGCTACCATTAAAACAACTTCAGAGACTTGTTTAAACTATTTGCACAAGCATGTAAAAAGTAAGAGAAAAGTCATAAGTAGTGGAGAAATTATGAAAATGTTTATGTAGTAGAAAACAAGTCACTATGAACATAAACCCATTTAAATATCTCACAGCTGATTCATTTTTATTTTCAATGATTTTGCAAAACTTCTATTAAATTACCACTTCTTCCAGGAAAATGGTATTACATTCATGTTTGAGCAATATCTGAGATACAAAGCAAGCAAATAATTGACTAATATTGAGAAATTAAAAATGGCATGAACAGCTAAATAACAAGATGTTTCATACTGCAAACATTTTATAACGAACAGTAATAGATGAAAACTCAAAGCACAAATTAACCATACCCTCCAGATAATCACAGTCACTAAAGGAGAAGGAAAGAAACAAAAAACCTGATGCTTACTTAACATGCCCCTGTAGTTGAGGTCCATGTCTCGACTCTCAGAGCGAATCTTAATGGCATCTAGGATGGCATCAGGTGACAACAATCCAGAAGGTCTTACAACATTCAGTAGTTCTGTTAGGCTCATTAGTGGCAAACGAACTGCTTGCATGATTTCAGCATGGTTTTCCTTGGGGTTATGTTTACACCAGTTCATCAAAGCTTGGAAAATGTCCTTTTCAGGAGCTGCAAATGAGTCTCTCAATACAATACTTAGAAGAGCAGCCTGGAAAAGAGAAATAAGAACAAAACAAAAAATCCCCAAAATTAACAGAAATTAAATTGAATTTTATCTTTTTAATTACGTGAAATTCAAATAAGGCAAAAATTAATGGCTATTTTAACTTGTAGCTGTTAAAAACAACCTCTAAAGAGGTGTATCCCTGAAATTGTATCTTGTTTTCGTTATGCAAGAATTACAGAATCCATGACCAAAATAATAGATAATATTACAAAATCACTAGAAGAAAATGAAATGTAGAGAACTAATCAAATCAATATAGTACAATTCCGTAGTTTAAATTTACTTTGGAATATTAAAGAGATTTGGGGACTTGGCAGCATAGTTCAAAATACTCCTTTAAACTTAATTTGCTGCAAGGGCACAGATGTGAAAAGTGTTGCTTGGAATCACTTTTTTTAACCATTTCTAACTACCTGGGATTTCTGTGCTGTCACAATCTTTCTCTCTGTCTTTTGATATTAACTAAGAATCACCAGGTAAAAACTCCAGTGGTTCTTATTCATGTAGAAAACCCACTGATTGCAAAATGAGAACAAAAATAATCAAATAGCATTTTGATTTTCACTCAGCTAGCAGAATCATCAGGAGCTTGCCTAGAAAAAGGAAAGATCTCTCATATATACCAGGACTGGCTATGCCAAAGACCTCAAAGTGTGTACCTCCTGATGAATGATGTTTTCTCATTTCTTTATTGGTAATATGCTCTCAGAGTTCATATTTCACAAGCTGCACATGAAAAAGTACAGAGAGAAAAAAAATCTTTTTTTTTATATACAATGAATAACTTATAGGAGTGTCATATACTCATTCAAGGAATAGACTCTTCACAGCTTTTCCCCTACGAAAAAGCACTTTAAAATCTCCCAATTAAAACATAATTCTTTCAAGGTGAATGAATTCAAGTATTCACATGAATGCTTCATGTGAATTCTACTTGAATTATGCCCAGTCCAAAGACCCCTCCAGAGTAAGTGGAAAATTTCAACTTCATAGAACAGCTTGACTCAGTCACAAATATTTATGCATCTAATAAAAAAAACAACACAAAAACCCTAAACCACTCTACCACACCACCATATTCTGCAAGTTCAGAACATGATGACAATCAGCAATATAAATCACAGTAGTCTCCAGAATGCTTTACTTTACCCAGCAGAAAATCACCCCTCACTGATGAAACCTATATCAAGGAATTAACAGAACAAAGTATGTCCTATCATATTCAAGTCTGTATTTGTCTTCCCCTCTGCTGCATTCAGAAGTCAAATTATAATATATGAGGAACAGATGAAGTAAGACAAATTAAAATTAGATTGCCTGACACCATCTTTCAGAACGCTCCATTAGATATACTATATTTAGCTATATTGACTGGTCAATACCTATAAAATTCAGAACTGATTGCCAAAATTTTCAGTTCAGCTTCTCTTGAACATTTCCTACTGTCACAGTTTCACAAGTATAAAATAACTATGAGCTAACACAAATTTCTAATAGGTGTCCCCATTAGTATTACATCACAAAATTGAATTATCATTAAAATTAACTGTCCTGGGGGAAAAAAGTGCAAACAAAAGATATACCTTAGAAAGTGACAGGAAGCCTTCGCTGGAGAGCACCTCTTGGGCATTTCTATCCATGAACATACAGCACATAAAAGTTAATTTGGGAAGAGAATAAAGACTGGCAACATCAAAAGTCATACAGACATTCTGAATATTAAGTATTGTGCAAAGGTACTCAGACGTGGAATCCTCCAGTTCTGGGAATCCATATTTATGTGCTAAGCTTAGGAAGTCAAGAAGAACCTCTTCTTTCTCATCTCGTAGTGTAGCACGACCAGTGTAAATATATTTCAACAGCATGGTAAATGCTTCTGCAGTGGTGTCCTGAAGAGGAATTTCTGCCTCAGGCTGAGATTCTCTCATTCCTCCATACAATAATGCTCTATAAGGAAGAGAGTTTAGTTTAGTTAGTAGCTCATCCCTCTGTCAAAATTCACTAGAATATTAAATGTGTTTCTACTGAAAAATGCCCAGCTCTTAAAAAAAGAAGTTGGACTGGTATTAACCCTAGTATTAAAATAGATGTTCTAGTCTGTGTCAGCCAAACCTCTTCTCAATTCCAATTCATCAAAATTAAACTTGCTATCTGAGTATATTCCATGCAAACACACCATTTATACTCTGAGAAATCGAAACAACTTTGCAGTAGTACTTTCCTATTCTCAAGTTCTCTTTCTCTTGAATCTGTGAAACTACCTTCAAAATCCAATTTAATGAAGGTCAAAGGAATAACACTGTGACATGGTATTTATCTTTTTCTATTTGAACACAGTGATTTGATGTGCTGGGAAACATTCACACAGAAAAGGTCATACTCAACAGACAGATGATTACGTCATGAAAAGTTCAGAGAGAAAAAAATGTTTATCTCATCTACATAAACATTTCCTATGAGCCTGACAAAAAAGCCTTACTTCACCTGAAATAATGGCATCTAGCAGCCAGGATCACTCTGTGTGCTGGGAAACGCTTCTTTTCCACAATAAAGGTAACGTCACTGTACTCTTCCCCGTTCATGAGAGCACCAATATGCTCTGACAGAATGTGAACGTGGTCGATCTCCCCCACAGCCGTGTACGGACGGAGCGGGTGGCTGTTACTCATCTTGGAGGGATGGTGATACTGGTAGCCTAAAGGACAAAGAAAACAAGCAGGATTATACAGGGCAAAAACATTCAGAATAACAAGCATAACTGCAAGAACTAAAATGTGACTAATTAAGTAATCATATATTACAAGAAAAATTAAACCTCTAGGGTTTTCTATGAAAGTTCACTTGCAATGACACTCAAAATAGCTGGCACCAAAAATTCTAGCTAAGTATTTCAGAGAATTGTCACCTTGTTATTCAGTCAATCCATTTACTTAAAAGAAAGTTTACAACTAAGGGAATTAAAAATTAAACTATTTTACATCATGTTGCCATTAGAAAGCAATTTTATCTGACTTAAAATGCACACACACAAAATAGAAATAAGCAATGTGAACAATTAAGCTTAGTCTTAACTCTCCAGTCCGTACTAGAATCAGTGAAAAGCAAAAACTGTTTTTGCAGGTTTCTAGTCAGCTTTTCAGAACTGAGAGAAAATAAACAATCAAGATAACTTTTAATACGTACATTTCAATTTTCTTATTGCTTACACTCAGTTTTCTTGGTGACTTCTTGTTCCCTCACACACACACACATATATATGAAAACAATCCCCCTAATACCTCAGTCATAAAATTAGGAGATTGTCCACTAATGTACAATATAGATAAATGCATTAGTCATATTTTCTACTGAATTATTTTGTTTCTTCTTAATTCACAACAGGTTTTAGCTTTTAATGGTTCTGGTTTATTTTGACAACAGATGCTTTCTGTACTCTCAACAGCAAGAGCATCCAAAAGCAAATTTAGGTCTTATATTGGCTTCTACTATTACACTCTGGTTTACTTTCCTTTAAAAAGAGGTTGGCTGTTTCAGATAATGACCATCCCTATCTTCAGAGACATCACTTTTCAAAATTGGCAGATACCTAGTGCTGAAGAAAGGTGGTGTGCCACGAGAACCAAGAAAATGATGAGGCCATACCTTGCACACATCTAACACATAAATCTTTCAAGTCAAACAATCATGACAGAAATACACTTTTAAGTTCTATTGAAAAAATACTATGAGAAAATAAATAAAAAAAACCCCAAACAGATGCACTTGGGGTTAATTATCATTTGCACTTTCACTCCTGGAAAAGTTTTACCCAAAATCAAGATAATGCAGAAACACAGTCCCAAAGAACTACAAATCAAATGAAAAAAAAGTGATAGAAATAGAAAATAAAATTTAAGAAAAATATAGCATACTAAATCAATAATAGATTACAGCACAATTGGGAACAAACCCCCAGGTTTCCACTAGCTGTCTCTGCCACTTGAATTAGAAGTTGTGTGCCTGTGTAGCTACTACAGCACAGAATCAGCAACACTGGCCAAGATACTGGAGGCGGCCTAACCACGGGAACACAGAACACTGTACAGTCATTCTTCTATCCTGACATGAAAGCAAATTATTTTCAGCTTTTCATAGTAACAGAATAATTCTTCCACTTGCACTGATTAATTTACAATTAGCTAAGACAATTCAGATTTATGCTACATATACTTCCAATATGATTTACTTTCTATCAAGCAAGATTAACTTACATCAGCTCAGCAACATATTGTACCAGCAATACCACTCATCACAACATAATTGTTCAAGAGTTTATAGACAATGGTAAAATTGAAATGTCCTCAATATAGAAAATTTTGTATTACACTGAGAGAGGATACAAAAAGATGTATTTGTTTCTCAGCTGCAATCTCAGGTCTCCTACTCCTTGAAGACTCCCATACCACACCTATAATTGCTGTTGATCTTCCTTTGCAGTAGTCAGGCAAACCAACAACATGTTAATTACACATCACCAAGGAACTCTGTATTATTTATCTTCTGCAAGTTTAGACATTTATTGATTAGGGAAGCTGATTTATGATACTTCGTCCATGTACAAATATTGGCACACTTTAATTTTAAAATCTATTCTTACTTCAACTTTTTTACTACATCCTACTTGCTTGTTCCCTGAATCCAGGGAACAGGTACTGTCTTAATAAAACTGAGAGACTGTAGTAGTGAAGGCAAGGGAATGTCACCAGCTACATATTAACTCTTCTTTCAGTAGCTGTAGATGTTGTCATGTGCCAATAGGGTGAAAAGCTCAAGGGAAATTGTTTCTATATAAGGTTAAATAAACAAATAAAATCAAAAGCACACTTCCCTCTCAAGAGTACATAAACCTCTGTCTAAACAAGTATCAGTGTATATAAAAGGGCAAAGTCTGAAGTAGGAACAGTTGCTAGTGATCCGAGGATGCCCAGTCCTTATGAACATCAAGATGCTGAACAACAGCAAGCAGCAAAAGTAGAAATTTAGATATTGCTCTGTGTGTAAGCAGTAAGGCAAATTTCTTCGGATGTTTAATGCTCTCCAAATTGTGGGTTCCAGGTACTATTCTAAACCATCAGTTTCAAACACAAACCTGCTGAGCACAGGAAATACAGGACTGGAACGATGGCTACAAGGTGAGGAGGCTTTTCAAACGCTTGAATAACCCAAAGTGTTGGGCACTGTCACCTTTACAAACCCATGTTTAAGCCTTTTCTGTGCTCTATGGGTACCACCAGTATATTGAAGAAACATGCCAACTCATCTAATGTCTACTAGTACAGATTTCCAACACAAGTTTTATCTGTAACCATGGATTTTTCATATGAAGCAGAGCAGTGAGACAGTCTTGCTTCAAAATACAGAATCAAACAATACATGAATTCATATTTTCTTAGGCTGGAGTAATTGATGGCACAAATTCAGGGAACCCTTTAAGCGATCTGTACATCTCTTGTTTGAGGAAGTAAAACTTAATAACCTCTTTAGTTCTGCCAAGTTGCTATGAGCTCACAACTTCCAGGTATAGTTAAATATGTCTTTTTCTAGTTGTTATTTGAAAGTACTATTTATGATTTTAAAAAAAAAGATGGATGCTGCTAAGAATTTGGGCAAAACCTTTCCTGAAGCTCCCTCTGGCATCTTCCATCATCAAACAACATAATTTTTTCAGAGAATAAAGGTGCTTCTCTTCCTGGCAGTCAAAGAACATGCCATTTACAAGCCTGCTGCCAGCACTATAACCTATTTCCAGCAGGTATTCAGAGCTAATTAACTGCTTCAGGAGTCAGCTGCTGCAGCTTTGGTCATGACACAGAAATAAACAAACAAAAGAGTCTTCTCAGTGATTCCATTAGAACTGCAACAATCTGAAAAGGCATTTGTTAAGTCCTGAGGCCAACAAACCACTTCTCTGACCTCTCTAAAAGACACTATTTGGTGGCCATCTCCAACAGCGAGAACATGAAAACTGCAGCCTAGTATTTATGACATCAGGCAGCATGCAATCCTACATAATGTGTGTTGTGCCTGGAGAAACAATCACCTCCTCCAAGCTTTCAGTTTCCTGTATTTCTACTCAGTAGGTAATCTGCAATTGGGATACAAAAACATGATCTAGGAAATGCAGCAACAACAGCAACGACATCCTTTCTACACAACTCTCTTTTGCAATGAACAGCATTCAGTCTCTTCCCTCCCTCATTTAGGCTCACTCAAAAATACTCTGAAAACCAGTGCTGCTTCAGTGAAACATGGTTTCTACCAGGTGTAGAAAACTAAATATAAGAAATTAATCATGAATTATTTGAAGAAAAATTTTGTAACAAATATGCAACATGACTGAAGAATGCTTACCTAACCGATAGCTTTATCAAAATTTTAGAAACAAATACAAGTAAACAGATTATTGCTAGAATTAAGTTTTCCATAAATAAGGCTAGATTATAAACTGAGCAAATAATTTCATACCCTTAAAACAATTAATTGCTATATCCTCTAGTTTGTACCTAGCAAGCTAATACTTTTATCAGAATTACACAAAGAGAATTTTCTTAAAGGTAATTCTTTTACACCGCTCTTTTATCTAAAAATTGGTTCTCAGTTGATTGGATGGCACTTGAGTTGTATTTTAATTTTTTAAAATTCATTACTTCATAATTAAACCTTAGTTTGAAGACAGGTATGCCTGCTAGGAAAAGCAGGAGTCTTTCTCTTGCAATGGACAAAGTAAACTTCCTCTCTCCAAAATTGCTATACCTTTGGAATTAAAGGGGCTCCCAGGCAAAGAATCTGGTATAAGAATAATAGTTCTTTACTAATGAGTCTAACAAGATGAACAAAATAACAATAACTATAGTATTAGCACCAAACAGAGTTAGGAAAACAGTCAGTTTTCTCCGATGTTTTCACTTTTCCAGGGGGAGGGGTGAGCAGGAGTCCCGAGGGAGGAGATGGATCTGAAGCCCAGCAGCAGGGGTTGAAGCTGTAGGAAACATCCCGGCAGGCAGGAGAAACGGCGNCAGGCAGGAGAAACGGCGTGGAGAAACCCAGAGCAAAACCGAAGCAGCCGTGGGTGCAGGGCGATGGGGTGGCAGTTCCCAGCAGGGCAGGGAGAGACCAGGGTCTGAATTCCCGGCGGACCCATGAAAGTCACTCCGAGCTCAGCTCCAGGTGAGGTCTGGCCAGATCTCCCCAGAGTCAAAGACTGAACCCTTCAGTTCTTTCCCAGCCCCCGAGAGAGAGGTGTAGTCGGTGCCACCCCGTCCTTCACAGCTGCCTCTTTTGTCTCTTCCAAATACCTTTAAGTCCCCAGAAATACCCAGCAATCAGCTTCCTAGCAACTCTTTTTTTTGGGGAAAAAATTCTTCAAGAAAGCAACCCAACCCCCAACAACTTCATATATTGTAAATATATTCCAGCAAAATTTAAATTTAAACTTCAGTTTAAATTTCTTTTACCGTAGACTCCCAGAAAATGATAAGTGTAACAGTAACACTTACAAACAGTAACCATACAAACATACAAGTGTAACAGTAACCATACAAACATACAAGTGTAACAGTAACCATACAAACATACCACTGGTTCAAATCATACGGTTTATATTTTCAATGGATACACATATGTCATTTTATAAAAATATAACCTCAGGAAACAGAAATTTTCAGTAAGTACTTCAACATTTGGAATGTAAATACTTCAGTTCTGTCAGAACTCTACTTCCAGTAACTCCTTTTTACTTCTAAGTAACAATAACACAGTTGAACCCGAGTGAAAATTGTGGTGGTGGGGGTAGAACAGGTTTTGATACTTTGTAGCCAAAAATAGAAACATAATCAACCCGTACTACTTTATAAATACAGAATATGAAAGCTCAAGTTAAGTGCAATTCACAGAACTTTAAAGTTTCATCTCCAACCCTTCTGCTGTGAAAGGATTAAAAGGAAAGCAGATGGTAACATTAATGGAAACTAACCACACCATCCAATCACAACATTCTAAACAGCAATTTAGTACCAAAAAATGTTTTGACTCAAAGCATATGGGAACTTATGCCCTACTCATCTGCAAACACATTCTCGTCACTTAAGTGCTAACATTTTACATTCCACTCAGATGCTTTCCTGTCACAGAAGAGAAGGAATAAGTTTAGCTAAGTACAAAGAACAATATATTTGGTGCAGATTATTTATTGACACATATATAAAATTAAATTGATTATAATGGCGTACAATGAAAACATTAAAAGAAAACACATCGGGTCTGCTCACCAGTGAAGCTGTCTGAAGACCTACAGTGAGCGTAGCCTGTAGGCAGATTCCCGGCTTCCGGGAAATTAGGGTTCTTCGCCATTCTGAACAACAGACGGATTGAACAGCAAGCTCATAGAAACGTCATTCAGCAACACCCAGCTGCACAGCAACAACTGGACCATTTCCTGGAACAAGGCATGAAATACACACCATCAGAAACCGGGAGCACAAAGCCTTACGATGAAAGCGAGAGAGACGCGTATTTCTCAATTCAACTTTTTGCAGAAATAAATTCTTTAAAAACCCTTCAATTTTAACTTCCATAAACATTAGAATGCTAGAATACTATTTCTATTTTGAGTCATCATAATTTAATTTTGACCGCTCATATTTTTAACCATCACAGAAGACAGCAACATGTTGCCATATTCTTTATAAGCCAAAAAATTCCATCCTGACATTTCTTCTATTTTCACTCTGAAATCACCCTTTTATCCCTGAAAGCTCCCTTTTCCCACATGGGTGTCCTAGTTAAGCCAGGTATATACAAATTGTATCACACATCCTTTACTCCCTACACAGACAAAACTCTCCAAGTGTTCTTGCCTAGCTGAAGTTTTGGGGGTTCTGTCTGGGTTTTGGTGGTTGTATTTTTTACAAAACTTAAGGCAGTTGCAGATCTATTGCGCAAGCCTTTTTTTAAACAGGAAACCAAAACCAAACTGTAGGATCAGGAAACAGAGAAATATAGAGGCTTAAATACAAAACCAACACAATGATAACATCAAGTATAAATTATTGTTAACCTTCCCATCAAACCTGCCAGGAGGAAAAAATAAACTGTATTTAATTTGCTAAACAGATGATACCTTGATCTATGAATTCTCTCACAAGCATCACTCTAATTTTCTTTATGGGATATGTTTAGGAGAACAAAGGAGGAAAAGGTAGGAGAAAATACTTTTAGGTAGTCTCATGAACTATAAAGTAACCACATCTTAATTCTGCAAAACAAATCCTGGGTTTTGATAAAGAAAGTCTCCTGGTTTTTGAGGATCAAAATGTAATATGTAAGCATCTTTCCTATAAGTAATGCATGTTATCAAGTTGGCCTGTGTTATCAAAATATATTCAAAAGCCATTCATGAAAATTCTTGGGGTCTTTTTTTGTTAAATTTGAGTAAACATTTCACCAGAACAGTTCAAGCACTGATTCACAGATTTGTAACAGAAGACACATCAAATACACCTGCTTTGTGAGTAGGCTCAGATTAAATCCTCAAACACATAAAAACTTAAATGCACCAGCACAGGACTTTAAGAAGGTCGGTGTGCTGCGCTTTAAAAACACGAGAAAGGAGGATTGCTAGGCAAACGAGATCACCGAAAGATTGCTAACAAGTTAACATCGAGTTTGTTTTTTTTTAAAGTCTGATAATGCCTTCTAAGTTAAGAGTAATTTCAATGAATCACAGTAGTGCGCAACTTGCAGAGTGGTTAAACTACGACAGCACAGCATCAGGGAAAACACCGCGAGAGCGTCAAAATACTGAACGTAGATATTTTTAAGTAATTAAACCCGCATTAGGTGGCCACAGCAGGGCCCGGAGGAGGCGGCCGGGGCAGGACGAGGGGCGGCAGGTGAGCCGGGCGCGGACCAGAGCCGGCGGCCGCAGCCGGCGATGCGCCCAAGGTCGCGCCCGGGTAGCGCGGGCCGCCACCGAGCCCCAGCTCGGGAGGCGCCAGGGGGAGCGACCCCGGCCCGCTCGGCCGCCCCCTCCCTCGGCTCCACAAAAAGGCACTTCAGCTGAAATCGCTCCCCCGCCAAA
>VZTB01009763.1:18387-79823 GCA_013397245.1 Thryothorus ludovicianus | reverse complement strand
CGCCCCGCCGCCGTCCTACGTCACCCGGCGGCGCGCTGACGTCACGGGGCGGCAGCGGCCTGCGTGTGACGCAAACGGGACCCGCCGCGCTTCCGGCTCCGCCCATGGCGGCCGGGGCAGGCGGGCGGGGCCGCGCTGCGGGCGGCCTGAAACNGCGTGTAATCAGTGAGAACATGCAATAATTCCAAAAGACTTTCTACATCTAAAATATTTTAGTATTGTTGCAGGTTAAAAGGCTTACCATTGAGTGTTTTTCTTTAGTAGTTTATTCTTGGATTTCAAATACGGATTTAAATTAGTTCTTTAGTATGACAAGCAGCAGTAACTTCTTTTTTTTCCGAAAAACCCCAAACCCACACCTTGCCAACTTCACATTACTGCTGTACTTAATTTGTAGATGCCAGTGTTTTTTTTAACTAGTCTCCTCTCTATTACCTCATAATCTATAATGTCTACACTTTGTCAAGCACATAAAAAAATCAAAGGTCACTACAAAATTAGCCAACACGCTTAAGAGTAAATTTTGGTTACCAAGCAGAGAAGCTTTTGCATAGCCTGCTCTTACTTTTGTAGTTATCCACTGGACTACATGATAGGAAAGATGTGTGCTAATGCCTTTCCAAACAATTCCAGGGGTGAGGATATGGGTGTTAATGTCTTTGAAATAGTTCTTTATGTCTCCACCAACTTCAAGCCGAAGGTTTGTTACAGAGCCCGGACACTTTGACTCCTGAAACAAACAATCGGGTCCGCACAAGCCTGAGTTTCTGAACTTAGGAGAACACAGCATGTTTAAGGGGGAATTATATGGTAGGCAGTTCAGGAGGGCTGTGCCTTCCTAATACCTCAGCCAATGCAGAAAGAAAGAAGGCAACGTGACTGGGAGTTTATGAAAGGAGGCTGTGCCCTTGGAAGCCCTGAGAGAGAGAAAACCCTGCAGGCGTGTGCCCCAGTGGGCTCTCTCTCTTTATTCAAACATAGCCCCAGGATTACTCTGTCTCCTTTGGTTTTTCACAGCGCAGCTTTTCCACTCACATGGGGGCTCATCTGGAATCCTTCCACTGTCTGGGTCCAGCACACGCCAGGAGCTGGGGGCGTGCCTCACCCAGTTTTTAGGTGACATAGCTCCCTTAGGCACTGGGAGCCAAAGTTCCCAAGATTGGGTTCCCAAGACTGTCCAGGAGAGGTGGACCAGTGAGGTGTGTGAAGAGTCCACAGGAAAGGAACTGGAAATTTCACTGCTGAGTACGATGATTCAAAACAGAATCCTCAAAGCAAAACAGCGAGCCTTTCAGTCTTCTAGAATTCAACAATGAGCAAAGAAACAGGTCATCGAGCTTTAAAATTGTTTGTAGTTTTCACCAATGCTTTATTGAGAAGTGAACTGCAATGCCATTACACTATTCATTAGCTTTTGGTTACACTACACATTATTTGATAGCCACATAACTAAAGAAGTTAGGTGCTACCTAAACCAGAGTAAGACAAGGCAAAGGGTTTTTCTTTCCTTGTTGGAAATAAAAAAGGATTTCAAGCTTCTCATCATTTACACTGTTTATAACACGTGAAACTGTGTAAAATCAATTTATGTAACACATGGAACTGCTACATGTTTTCCTGCTGCTCACAAGTATGTACCACAGCTTGTTCTGGGAGGGCAGATCAAATGTCTAGTAATAAAAAACTCTTGTTTCAGGTACTCTTTTTCATTAATTTCCTAAGGCAGAATATACAGAGCATTTAAGTAAAACATAACCCCAGGCTTCTACTGAAACAAAAATTATGAGCAAGTTCTTAAGTGTTGAAAGAGACAAGGGTCACTGAGAGCTAGCAACTGAGACCTCTTCTCTTGGCTGTCAATCAGCAGTCAGAAGCTGAGCTGAAAGACTGAATTCTTTCTGCTGTACAGATTTATTGCCTCTATAAAATTTCTTTTTGCAAGACTGTTTAAGGTTGCTCCTTAAAAGTTTTGCCTGGAATAATATAAGCAAGATTATGACTTTTAGAAGCATGCTACTACTCCAGGCATAATTAGTCTGCCATTTTATTTTCTAGTATGCAAGATAGGACATGAAGTCTCAGGATCTTTTACTTCATAAAAAAATATATGAAGTTTCTTTTTGCCTCTTTGTTGATGTTCATCAGTAGTAATACAGGATTCGTTGTTGTTGCTAGTTCAAATCTAATCAGTGTGAGATGCAGTGACTTTGTGGTCACGTACCTTTGACAGCTTTTACTGAAATATTAACATAATGAATGTTCAAGAGGAGAATCTGTGTAAGTGCTCTTCCAGAAAATGATTAAGTATTCCTAATTGGAAACAATTTGCTGGGGCATCACAGGACGAGAGAAGAGGAATCCAAGGTGAGGTTCCAGGGGATAGTTTAGGAGGAGACTCTGAAGGTGACTGATTCCTCTCTATGAAGCAAATTTCACAAACATTGTTACAGATTTTCTCCAGGAGTCTGAAAGTGGGCCCCTCTTATACAATATACTTCACTAGAACTAAGTGAGAGTCACCATGTGATTAGGATTCAAAATTTCAATCCAGTAGCCATCAGGATCCTGAACAAATGCAAGTCCTTTCATTTTACCTGTTAGGGAAAAAAAAAAAAAAAAAGATAAAATTAAGGCTACTTGACTGGTTCTAAATGTCATATATGACTACTTTGAAAAGTATTTTTCCTTTTTTCCTTTTGCATGAGAATTAGTTCAAATTTATACAGATAATTCTAAAAACATCCAGATTCGTTTTTAATTGGCATTAGATCTTTGTGTGCAAAACTATAAATCCTACTCTCAAGAAAGCTGTAGTTAAAAGTCACATTCTGTCTTTCGTTGATTGAATCTTTTTGCATATGCCCCTGGAAGTGTTCATCCTCAAAATTCAGAAAAATATTTTTGTCCTCTGGGGATGTTTTGATATGTTTCCTTTAACTGGCTTTACTGGTATAAAATCTGGTCCCATTCATCTCCCATCATTCCTGACTCCACACTAGAATTTTACCATAACATTTTTACCCCTGACATGGTTCACAGTACATTTCTGCATCACTTCATAAAGCAGAGAAATGCAGGACAGGATTGTTTTAGATTTTAGATTTGTTGGAAAACATATTATTCCTTAAAACAGGGTCCCCAAAAGCTGTTTTCAACAGATCAGGACAGCATAGCTTAACATGTTATCTTTAAAGTGTTAACCACACACTTGTAGTTATACTTGCTCCATAAAGTTATTTTCTGTGACAGAACCAGCCTAGATCTTAATATATTCTAGTCACAAAAACAACGGAGAAAATAGATGTTTGATCACTAAGGTAGGAAAGTAAACACCACATTTGTTCTCCCAGCCTGCTCTAAAATGTGAAGCCAAAAACTTCCTCTTCCTCAGCATTTGCTGCATGAATTTTGTTTCTGAATTTTAAAGAGCTTTTGCTCTGCCCCACCCCTTGTCTGCTTCAGGAGTTCTTTCTTGTGATTCCCTCCATTTATAGTCTAAGCTTGTTCTTCCATGTACTTTCATTCCTACCACTGCACAGCTCTAAGTCAGCAGCTCTCATTTCAAGCCTCTCAGAGTTTAACAAACAGACAAATTAAGAAAGGCTCAGAAACTCTAAAATGCTAGAAATACCAAGATCTATTCTTAATTCAAGCAATCAAGTTTGCAGCTATATTTCTTATTTTGCTTCAGCTGAGAACACAGTGAATAAGATGAAAATCACTTAAGTCTCTATTCAATTACTAGTATTACATGTCTGGTTTTGAATGCATCAGTCCTAAAAATCTCATGAGGTATTTTTATGAAAGAGAATCCAGCTGAAAAATGCAAGACTTCTCATCACTTCTGCATTTTGGGATATTTCCACATCGATATTCTTTGCTGATATACTCTCTAGACATTTGTGCTATACCTTATGCAAGTCAATTTTGATACAGATTAATGGGGCTATTCCTACCAAAGCTGACAGAACAGTTAAAAATATAATAACTAGTAGGCTGTATAGTAGGTGTTAGGTGGATTTACATGAAAATAGCCAGAAAAGTAAAGAATGACTCAGTTTAAATGGGTGGGAACTATTATCTTTTTCTGACTTATTTCTCTAAGACAAGAACCAAGCAGATGTGCCATGTGAACTTGATCCATGTTACAGTATATTCTGTAACAAGTCTAGGCAGCAGAATACATGACATGTAAACTATGACATCAAGAGAGAATGTGAATTTTACTGAAGGCAGGTATTGTTTCTGGGATGGATCTATTGCCAGTTTTGCCCACTCTCTAAGGGGGTGCAGGGGTAACTGGTTCTAGAAACCTCTAAGCGGTGGCAACTCCTAGCAACACATTACACAACTTTCCAAGATCTCCTAGACAGAATATATTGAAACCAAGGAAAGAAAGATTACTCACATTTCTGATCAAGACTTACCATCATCTGGTTTCTTCACAAATTTCACTCCTAGTTCTTCAAACCTCTTACAAGCTTTATAGACATCAGGAACAGCAATTCCAATGTGTCCTGTGCAAGAAGGTAAAAAGAGTGAAGTGCATTATAAGTATTGCTGAGTGTTCTGTGAAAAAAAGTTTGTTTACTATTTCATGCTGTACTTCACATGAGCTATGACTATATTTTAAGAAAAAATGCCAGAGTGTTTTGCGTATTAACATTATTCTTCTTCAGAGAGTTGTCTTTTGATAATGTATTTTAAATACGAATGTTAGAGTTGAAGTAGCTTAGGTTGTTTAGACAAGAACTTTATTTAATAGAGTAGGGAAAATAAGACTTTCAATCAAACTGTTATATCAGTATTTTCTTCTTTGAAGCGCAGCTCCGTAACAGGATTTTGCTGTATTTGCCTGTTTAACAGCACATGGAGTTTATCATTAATGCTGTTTCTGTAGACAGACGCTAGTGCTATGCAAGGACCGAGCTTACAAATCAATTCAGGAGCTTTAAATGTCAAGTGGCTGGACTGAGTGTGAAACTTATTTCATAGCAGTGACCTTTCAAGCACTCAGAGTATCAAATCAAGCCACACAAATAATATCCTCAGTGCTACAGACAAACGGAATTGTCGTTCTACTGTAAAATCAGTGACTGGTGGATTATACAGCAGAAATCCAAGATTAAATCAGTTTAAGCACCATGATAATCTAATACACAAGTAAACTGATGTTCTTCACTTAGTAGCTACAATTAGCGTGCATTTGCTTGCCAAAGGATTAGATTCTTGATAAAGAGTATAACTATGGCTCATTACTCTGAAACACATTGCCTCATTTATTTTATCGTCTTTCATGGTATACATGTTGAAAGAAGAGAGATAAAGGGTGAAAGGCCTTCTTTCCATGAGTTAGTACATTTTATTTCAAAGCTTAAAAACTATAAACACAAGACTAGATACCTACCAAATCCTCGAGGATCTGAATTGCCATTGTGGTAAGACTGACTGTCATCATTTTCCGTGCCCCAGTTGCTGTAAGAAGTAACCATTACATAGTGAAAAAAACCACTAAAATTAACAAATCCTAAATGTCCAATTTCCTTTGGGAGGGTAAATTGTTTCTCCTAAGAAACCAGAGAATTTCAGATGTTGGCTGAATTCATTAAACTGTTAAGATCTTCCCTAGTCATGGGCTCCAAGGGATGGTCTTGGGGCTAATACAGTCATGTTCACATTCCATTACTATTAATTAGGGTCTACATTTGAGTGAGTCAGAAATACTCCTGTCTCATTCAGATTAAAGAAAGATTTTCCTGAACAAATCAGTTTATCTACCCATCATTAAAGAACAACAAGTGAGGGTAGCAGGGTCCTGGAGTTAAATAAGACAGCACTTGGGAGATTGTTTCTGCACAATTATAATGATTAGTAGCATTAACCAAATTGTCCTGTTTACAGGAAGCATATGTTTTGACTTAATACCCCTTAAGAGTAGATTCCAAAAGCAATAGCTACCCATTACTAGGATGCTTTGGGGATCCAAAGAAAGGTCTAGCCACATTTGGTTTCCTTAAATTACTTACCTAGATGGTATGCATATAAAATATAGCAAGTACTGTTTCATATTAATGTTCACCTAGCAGTTTGAAAGAGCTCTGAAAGAGGGAGATTAACCTTTCCAAATATCCAATCTTGGATATATTGTAAGGATGTATGACAGTGAAGATTGTACCCACAGCAATGATTAAATTTCTTATTCAACCTAATGGATTTGCACTTATTCACTACTGTTAGCTAGGTGTCATTTCTCTTTATGTAAATACTTACTGTGTCAGTTCAAGTGTAGCTTTTCTAGAGAAGGTCCAAGGTGTTCTCTCAGCTTTATCTTTCGGGATATCGTTTTTATCTTCATACCCCAGGAAATAGAGTGAGAACTTCATAGTAGGAAAATCAAATTTCTGAAGCAGTCTAAATGGCAACAATTATTTTGAAACGGTAACTTAAAAAGGTAGTCAGGTAGTTCGCAAATAAACCAAGATGCATTCCCTATGGAAAAATTATTTCCATGAATTTTTGCTCTTCTATAATTCACATCTTAAAATAGCTACGTTTTAAACTATCAAATAAAAATACTCCAGAACACATCACAAACCTACAAAATTTAAAAGAATCAGATGTTTAAAAACTAAACTACCAGTAATTGAACAGAAAAGTCAGTACAAAGTCTTGCATCTTCAGGTTATCACTCTGTTATTTGACTGTGTTTTCACAGGAAAACCTTTAACCACTTTAAAATTTCACCAAGGAATAAAAAGATCTACTTTGAATCTTACTCACTCTAAAGAGCTCACTGGTACCAGACAAAGTTTAAGAACACAGCAAACATACCTTTAGATGAAATACATTTACAGTTTCAATAGCTAGCTATAATGATAAAATCCCTTTTAGATGTGACAATTTAATCAATTAAAAATACATGAAGCATATGTTTTTATGTAGGAGATTTAACTGGAACAAGTAGGCATACAAAATTAATCTAATTTCTTTTTTACAAGGTATTTAATTTTTATTTTCACACAGTTTCACTACTGTGGAAATAATTTATTTTACTTTAGTCTGGACTCATTTCAAGACATTTAAAAACATAGTATTTTGTTTTGAAATAACTCAAATGCTAAGAATGCACAAAAAGCCCCAGCATAAATGTGTTAAGCTACTGCATGGCATCTGCCTCCCAAAAGCCTGAGCCTGGACTTTGTCTTCACCCTTTATTGCCTTGTTCTCATGTGATTGGAGGCAGTCATAAGCCACCTCTGAGAACCAGCAGAAAAAACTTAAATTAAGATTTTTAACAACGACTTCTCATTATAAACACAGTCATGAAAGTTACCAGTTAGCTGCAGGCTCAGTGAAGAGGAAGTAAGCAAGTTGTACCCTGATAATTAATGACCTATTTAGGAAAACAAAAAGAAATTTCTAGTCAAGGCCAATATTTGCAGCTTAGGAATCTACAGCTTACTGCCAGACCATCCAACTAAGCATCAGCTGACGGGCCAGCATTGTTTATGTAGTTAGACCAATTAGTATAATTACATCCAAAAAAATAATTATTTTAAGAAGAACAGAAGTAAAATCCAAACTTATCATGGCATACATATTCTACTCACGTCATTCCAAGTACCCTAGTATAAAAGTCCAATGACTTCTTAGGATCCTTTACTCTTAACATTGTCTGCTGAAACATGAAATCCTGTGGGGAGAAAAGGTTTTTTCTTTATAGAAATCAGCTAGAATTGAGATGCCAATTAGTAATGACTCTAAAACCAGCAGGTTCAGAAGTAACAAAGAGAACTACATTAAGTCAAAATAAAACCTTTTGTCCTGATTCTATACATATTTGTGTTACATAAATATGTCTTTGTAACATAATGTTCAAAACAACCCCATGAGTGGTTTCATTCAACATGTATGATCAGATGCATCAAAAAAGAGTATCCTTATATTTATTATTCTTTTATGGGGCTGTAGCATACATGAACCACTTCACACACAAGCACAACAGACACATGAATGTTCAATATTGAGCCTCCTAGACTCCTGAGCTCATTATTTTTATTATTTCATGGCACAACTATTGAACTTCTGTCCAGCTTGATTATATCGTGGCAGCAAAACCAGCCTGCAACTGTGTAAGGACATTTTCTTGAAGCCCCACGGTAACTAAATACCAAGAGGCTTGCGAACCACCAAGTGGATAAAAATTGAGTGGTAGAACAGTTGGCAGGGGCAACGGGAAAAACATCCCAAAAATATGCAATTACAGTGTTCTCTTAATAAAAAGTAGAAAGGTTTGGGGCGTTTTGACGGATTTTTTCGTGCCGCCCAGGCAGGGACTGGCCGAAGCGCCCCGGAGCGCTCGCTCAGAGGCAGGACGGGCGCGGGCCCGGCCGAGGGCGCCCCGCGGGGTTCAGGGGCTCACAGGGCCCGGCCCGGCCGCCCCTCGCCACGACCCCGAACCGCGCCGGGCTGCCCGGCAGACAGGCCGCCAGGGCAGCTCCGTGCCCCGCCACACTTCGCTGCCCCGCCGGGACCTGGCCCGCCCCATGCCGTCCCCACGCCCCGCACGTCCGCCCGGTGCGGCGCCCTGAGGGGACCGGGGCGGAGCGGCCGCCGCAGCCCCGGGGCGAGCCCGTAACCCCCGCCCGCCCCACCTTGGTGCTGGCATCCGGCTCCGAGCAGGCGCCGTAGGCTGCCTCGTCCGTGAGCCCGCTGAGCTCCGCGGGGGCCGCCATGTCGGGACAGCAGGGCGAGAGGAGGAGGAGGATGAGAAAGGGGAGGAGGAGGTGGCGGTGGGAAGGCGGCGCTGCGCCCTGTCCCGCCCCACCAGGGCAGGGATGCCCAAGCAGCGCTGCGAAGGAGCGGGAGCCGGTGGAGAGGCGCCAGTTCATCATAACGAGCCCCTCAAGCTCTGATTCAAACTTTTCAATTTTTGTTCTGTTGTTAGTCAGTAGCTGTTTCTGCACAGTCATGATTAAGCAACTACCTTGTGAATGTCATCTGCTCGGCTAATCTTCTGTTTTAAGGAAAACAGAAGACAATCCTAAAATGAATGGACTGTCTAGACGAGAGCCACCAAGAGTGAGCTCAGTAAAACAGAGCAGAAAGTGGGAAAAGGTAGTCCCAGCAATGGGCAATCATGACCACTGACTCATTGACCACCTTATCAAATCTGGCCACAGACTCAAATGAAAGGAAGAATTGCACTTCTGGACTAATTAGCGTTAGAAGTGAGAGATATAACTAGTGAGAGATATAACATGGTTGAGCACTAATTAATAGCAAAGTTATGTAATTTGTAACTAATGAATGCTGATGCCTTTGCTTGTTGAAATTTATAAATACTGTAAAGTTTTGGTTATTGGGGAACTAGCATTTTGTGCATTACCACCCAGCTCCCTACTTGCAGTAAACTAGAATAAAAAATAGAAATATCTTGCATCAGTGTGTGAATTGATGCTGCACAGGTAACGAGTCTGCATTCAGGACAACATAAGGAGCAAAGGGAAGGAATTTCCCTGACTGTGGCATGAAAGTGAGGATTCTCAACGGTGACCTGATGAATCCCTCCAATTGCCAGTGGGAGGCTGAGGATACCACACCAATGCCAGAGCAGAGACACAGCTGATAACCCAGATCCACTGGTATGGTGCTGCTTTTGTAAGTCCTGGCAGTATCAGCCTGTTTGGGAATCTTGGCTTTGCCTTGTTATTGTACTCATGGCAGCCTTGGTTTAGTATTGACAGAGGTTGATTTCTGCTGTTGCCTCCAGGTGCTGGGATAAGATTTCAAGCAGCATTTGTCATAGAATCACAGAATTGTGCAGATTGGAAGGGACCACAGTGGACCTGTTCCAGTCTCCCTGCTCACGCAGTGTTATCCCAGAGTACATGGATTGTGTCCAGATGGTTTTTAAATATCTCCAGTGAGGGACACTCCACAACTCTCTGGGCAATCTGTTCCAGGGCTCAGTCATCCTCACAGTGAGAACTTCCTCAGATTCAGGTGGAACTTCCTGTGCATCACTTTCTGCCTTTTATCCCTTATCCTGTTGCTTGGCACCACAGAGAAGAGCCTGGACACATCCTCTTGGCACTCCCCTCCCACCTCTCCCTTGGATATTTTTATGTCATTTTCAGTCATCACTTCACCCTCTGGAGTTATGCATTGTCCATTAGTATAAAAATATCATTTCAGGACTAAGAGTGAAGGATAGTAGAATGAAAACCAGGATTGAATAGATTGTGTGGGAAAAAATCAAAATCCACGCATTTTATAATCGAGAGCAGAGCACTTTCGCAGTGCAGAGCTCAGTCTGCGTTACTCAAGTAACTTCCATAGGCGCATTTAACTACACCAACCGCGCGGGCAAGCGGTTCCCAGGTACACGAGAACGCTATGGTGGAATGATGGGTGGGATGCTGGCCGTCGATTTTTGGCCGCCCGTGACTGGGGCACAGCGGGCGGGCGCCGGCANGCCCGGCCCCTCCGCCGAACCGCGGTACTGACCCCTGCCCGGCCCCTCCGCCGAACCGCGGTACCGGCCCCTGCTGGACCGCCCGCTCCGGTGGGTGCCGGGGCGCCGCGCCCCGCTGCTCGCCCTGCGAGGACGCACGGCTCTAGCCCGGATCTTCGCCTGCATCTCTCTGCCGAAGCTGAAGCGCAGGCCAAGGTAGCTCAGCTTTTCAGAAGAGAGCCGAAAGGCTGAATGGCCAGCGCTTAGTGCTTGGGAATCCTCCGCTTTTTCCCTCTCTCTTATTCTCCTTCAACCGTCCTAAGACAATGCACGCTGGAAGCCAGACCTACGTTCCTTGAATGAATAGGTCCTGTAGAGAAGGTTTGGGGCATCCTGAAGGGAAGAAAAGGAGTTTTTGACGCAAAAGCATGTTTATTATTGCAGCTGGGAGAGCTGGGCAAATAGAGTTACTACAAGTTTTTGAGAAGTGTGCGAATCTCACCTGACTCTTGAGTATAGATTTTGGAGAGCCAGTGATAATGCCAGGATACCATGCAGTCTTTGTGGGCTTTTTTAAAGAAAGCCGTGAGAACCCCACCTCTTTCATCTTGGGCCTTAGGGGAAAGTATCAGCTAAAAGCAAACAAGTTAAAAGACAAGGAAATTAGCATCCTACCTATTCCACTTGAGTGGAATAGTCAAGGAAGAAGGTACCACTACAAACCTTGAAGATGATCAGGCCAGTCATAGAAACATGAAGAAAAAGAAATAAATATGATTAATTTACGTGTAACTTTTTTTTGTGGCTTTTCTAAATTTCTCTTTTTTTTTTTTTTTGGTGGTATGTTTACTTCAAAGAAAGAGATTAACACTTGTTATAGATAGCAGGTGATTGCATGCCTAAAACCATCAGCCAATTTGTCACCTATTACATGGGCAAAAATAAAGAGCTAGTGATGTACTTTCAGGTGTTGCTTTTCATGTCAGCCTCACCTTTGATTTTTCATTTCCCAATCAGATAATAATGTTTAAGAGACTATATAACACTGTTACAGCAGTGGTAGGTTGCCCTTAGGCCTCATATAAACTACTAAGGAATTAAAGATAGTTATCTTGATTCTTTTTGTAATATTACACTAAGCAGAATAGCAATTTCTGTGTATGCAAGTCTTTTTGTAAGCTCAGTTGCTGAATTTGGGTATATATTTTAGAAACTAAAATTTAAATAAGTATTTTGTATTTGAAACCATTTATGTTTCTCAGTAATCAGATATGCACTGAAATTATTTATATTTTAAAATGCATTTGTTATATATATAGGCATTTACTTCACAAAACACGTGTATGAAAAAATTGTTTTTAAAAATAATTGCAAACTTCATCTTGATTTTTTTTAACCTATCATAAAAATGTATATAAGTCTGGCATTTTTAGAACTGGAAGAGAACTTGATAAGACTATTAAATTAATATACCTGGAAAGTCAGTTTTGTGGTTTTGTGATGCTCCTGTCTTCTGGAAAAGGTAAATTTGAAATGTCTGGATTGTTATGAACAGAATCTTCTTTTTTCAAATTTCAGATTTAAGAATGGCGGGGGTACAAAAAAATGCTGAAAGAGATTCAGCCACTGGAGAAGATATATCCAGACCTTCTCAAACTATTCAACGAATAGAGAGCACTTCCTCTTCGCAGGAGACTCGGTCTTTTGGAAGTCAAACTTTGTCTAAGTTTTACCGTCCCAGTGGAGTTCCGAGCTTGCAAGGTTACAAAACAAGAAAGGTTATAAGTTTCTACTTCTTTCCTCAGATTATTAAGTTCAGTTTATCTTAATGATTAGTTTTATTTATTTATTTATTTTTATTTTTGTTTTGGCTCAATTCTTTTACTAAATTATTTCTGGTAAAAAGTTTTTTTCTATGTTTGTAATATTTTAAAATTTTAAAGTAATAGGGGTTGGAAGCAGGAGATATTAACTGAATGATTTACATTGAAGCAAAGCTGTACTCAGCTTAGTTCCTGCAAATAGTTACCCACCCTAGATAATATATTTTAAATGGATGTTTTAACCTTTTTGTATTAATGTAATAAATTAAAATTTTGATCATGAGCAAGGAAATCAGTTAATGTCACATAAAAATCCTAAAATCTAACTGTACTATTCTTAATGTTTATTTCTCTTTGACGCATCCTCAAATTTGACTTCACATCCTATAATAATACTTTATAATTTGTTCTTCTGTTAGCCTCTAAAAATTTAGGTATTTTTAAAGATGAGGTCATTTTGCCGCTGTAAATACAAGACAGTGGATTTCAGCATTAGTTGCAAGTACCAGGTCATTGTGATTACTTTGTGTATTTTTAGCTTGAAAGTCTTGTTTACTGTTTTAGATTCAATATGAAAAAGCAAGAGAAAATCGAAGAGCAAAAGTTAATGCTTTATATAAATACATATTTGAAGTTCTCAGTGCCAGACTAGGCTTAGACATAACAACTGTGGAAGAAATGATATTGGACATCCCTTCGGTGAGTCTGTTCTGTATGCCTGTTGATTTAAATTATTAGTTAAAATATGTGGCAGATTACCCCTTTGATAGGAACTGTTATCCATAATTTTGACTGTTTCTGCTAGAAAATTTGATTACTAAGGCACACGATCAATCTGAAAGGATACCTGACTAAATTTTTCAGCTAAGTTTCCTGGCAGATTGGCAAATATCCCCAAGGTTTTTGATTGTGGCTTTTTCATCTTTCTTAGCTCAAGGAAAATACAAATACTGCTGTTATTTTGAACAAAGGGTTTCTTTTCACATCTGCCAGATCCAAACAGATTCATCCATCTCAGACTGACTTTATTATGTTCTAATTATGGTCACTTTTGTTTGTTAGGCAAGTTATCATTGAAATTTCAAAGATTCTGTAGAAATGTGTAATTTATGGGAGCATTTTGAAAATTAGTGTGTTATTAATAAAAAGAAGATTAATCCTGCACCATTTAAATGCTATGAAAATGTTTGAAAGACCCACTAAGCAATTTCAGTTTTGAGTGCTTTATTTACATTTGGATATTGTAAAAATTGGGTTAAGTGGGTTTGTAGAGTGCATAGATCTCAAACCTGTGGATCTTCTGAAAGCTTTCAATTTTTTGTATGTGTTTAGTGTTGTTTTTCATGATGTTTCAAAGTGATCAAACAAACAGGAGGAAACAGTTAAACTCTACTTTTAGTAGATTATCAAAGCTCAGTATGGCTGTTGTGAAAAGATATGACTCAAATTCTCTGATTGCATTGTTGTTTTCTGTTGCATCAGATTGATGTTATTTTTGTCTGGTAAGAGTGATTGGACTTAGCAATTAAAACTCAGCCAGGTAATATCTCCTTTCATAAAACAAATCAATTCTTAGAACTTCAGTTCTACAGTTACAAGCTAAATTTAGCCTTAATCCAAATTTGTTTGGGTTTTGTTTGTTTATTGATATTTTTATATCATAAAATATACTTTTATGATACAAAAATATCAATGTACTTACTTGTAGCCTCATATGGTTTTTTTCCTGTTTACACAACATAGAGATATGCTAAGTATTTTCCTTTTTTACATTTGCTAAAAGATATATAGTTTTGAATCCTTCTGATTTCACATGTAACTGCTATTCTACACCAAGTCTGACTGATTCCAGCACTTGAAAAATTGAGAAATTTTGTGCTCTTGAGGGGTATTTGGTTTTGGTTTGGGCTTTTCTGTTTGTTTAGTTTTAGTTGGGTTGGTTTTTTTTTTTTTTGGCTGTCAGAAGGACCATCTGAAAAATTTTTGTGGCTAAATATTTTCCTGCTCCATGTTTTAGTTTATTTATGACCAGTTTTGGCTGTTGGGGCTGTGTCAACATTGTCCCTCAATAAATTGTCATTTAATACATTCCTATAAACATATGTCTCTGATATCCATGAGTTAGGTTTTGCCCTTCAAAGTGAACATACATATATGTTCACAGAGTGGACATGAGAACCACATGGACTTGAAGCAGCACCTCTTTGCAGAATCAGTAGTTGTTGGGACAGCTCCCATCTTACCTTCTTTGTAGAATCATACAAGCCCCAAAATTACTGTTTTTCCCCCTTTTCCTCACAAGCTGGAGTGCTTCTTGTGGTAGTGAATTTTTTCCTGCATTTTGGCACTGCACTTTCAGCACTTTAACAGTTTTTCCTTTGGCTATTTTAGGGGTGGGTTTTTTAAATGAATTTTTCTTTGTTTTAACTTTGTTATTCACTAGTGCTGTTAACAAAAGTGAAATGCACTTCTAGAGCTGACTTGCTTTTACTTCTTTCATTTTCATGAAATGTTGTCTTCTCACAAAAGTGGCTTTAAATTCTGTCCACCTGGATGCCATTCATTTTCCCATCACTGTTCTGATTCAGCTTTAATATTTGTTTATTTTGCGGTAAAAAACATGCTCATAAGAAATATACCACAACTATAAGTGTATCTTTTGTCCTTGGACAGGTGATGCATCTCCACACATGCTTGTTAAATTTCTGACTATTTTTTTGTTGATGAGGAGGAAACAGGAGATCTCACTACCATGGCTGAGTCCTCCAGTTGGACATTTCCTATCTTCTCACAATATTTGAGGATAAACATTGCATGCTAACTAAACTTAAACAGTAGAACAGTCAAATTAATTTTACATATCTTACAGGCACATAAAAGTATTTTGAGTAACATGTATTCACTCTTTGGTTTAACAGTTAGATCCCTTTGATTCCTTTTTTGCCAAGGGAGGAAATAAATCATTGAAAATTTTCTATCAAGAAGGAGATGCACGAGGAGTAGGTAAATGTTTAGCAATAATAATACAGTAACATGTAACAGTACATTCTGTTGTTTGTTTTGTTTAACATTTCTCAGAATAAAATCTGCTTTTGCTTGTTCAGAATTTTGCAGCTTTTTGGTCTGAGGACTGAAAATTCATATTTTAAATGCTTGATTCAAGTAAAATTGTTTAGGAAAAAAAAATCTTAGCTTTAGCCATTCCTGGAAGAGAGACTATAAACTGTTATCCTGAAATACTGAATTGGTTGTGACTTTTTCATATATGAGTCTTGCCCACAGTTCATTAGAAAGTGCTTTCATAAAACCTGTCTCTGAATTTGTGTTTATTATAAATATTTGAAAATTTTCAGGTTTCACATGCATGGTTGAGAATTAGAATCTGATTTCTGAAATCCCTAATGTTTCACTAATTGCTGCAAATATTGCTCTGTTACTTATTTATATTGAGCTCTCAAATTCCTTAGGAATATCCACAGAGGACCTGAGGCCATCTTGTAGTCTCCATTTTCTCACTTAGACCTGACATCTTTTTTGGTAGGATAAATGAATATAAAGTACCTTAGTCACCAGCAAATTGTTTCAGAACTACAGGCTAGAGCAAATTCCCTTTTAATTTTGTAAGATACATGTTATATGTTTGGTGTAGTTTTCTAATAGTGTGATTAACTACAGCTACAAATTATGCTGGTTTTTGTTCTCTGACAAAAGAAAAATATTAATTATTTATATGTTAAGTTTTATTTCCTTATATTGATTTTAAGTGTTTCATTATACCCTCATTTTCGAAAAGAGTCATACCTATGAAATTCCTTTTCAGAGTGTGGTCGGGTAATTCCAGGTGTTGAGAAAGGAAGTAAAATGTTGCAATTTTATGTGGAGAGGACACCAGACAAGATCATGGGACTATGCTTATATTTTGTTCGCTATAAGAATGACACGTCCATAAATGATAAAACCATACATGAGGTACTCTCTCATATTTTAAAAACTAAAAGCTTTAAAAGCAGCTATTTTTTTTTCATTAGTTTTATCACTGTTGTCACGTAACTAAACTTACTGATAACTGCTTTGCCCTCCATTTTGGGGAAACAACAAATAGCTGTATTGCTTCAGCAAATACTTGTCAATTTAGTGTCTTATAGGATTCTTTTTAAAGAAATAAACATTAATTTCTCATTCTCCTTGATATTTTTCAAGAGGTTAAAGCTGCTATGTGTATTTTAATTGTGATCAAAATCCCCAAACTACAAGGAAACACTGAGAAGGCTTTATTGCAAATACCAGGAGACAAAAAGTTTACCTGTACCTTTCTGGTGTTTTGATAAATAAAATGCAAAATACACGTTTATCCTGTGTAAATTATGTGGCATGAGATTTTCTATTCTACAAGAAAAATTCTTACATAAATGTGGGCTTCATTATTGTTCACAGCTACATGTCTTAGTATTTGGGCATTGCTTAAGGGATTGCAAACTGATAACTAATAGTTTTACATAAGTATCTTGTAATTAGTATTATTTCAAATTATTCAGACAGAAAATCCATTATTAGTTTACACGCTTTATATTTCATATTAAAATATTCCATTCCTTTTGAGAGCTAAGAAGGTGAAAGCAAAAACACTATTAGAAGAAAGATAAAAGATCTGCCTTTATCAAGGGCCTCAGTATTGGTCATAAATATTACTTTTCCATCAGATACCTTCCCAATTAATTCCAAATGCTGAAGGGATAGGGAAAGGAAATTTATGTTCTAGGAAGTTTGTTACATGATGTATGTTAATACTTGCTTATTTAAAGGACATTTAAAATACTGGAGTATTAGAAATAATCAGACCTTGTAAGTTTTGTTTTGGAGTGTAGGAAAAAGTTTAACTTGATTCAAAGTAATATATATTTAATCAGATAATTGCTTCTAATATAATTTCAGAGAAGGACATTCAGAGAGTTTTTTGCTACTTGTAATTCATGAATTAGTACCTAATTGTAGGTGAGGACATTTTTCTACCATTTAAAAATTTCCAAACTCTGTGTGATTGATAAATAACTGATGTAACAAAATCATAACCGGGCAGCTTTTTAAAACTGTGTTAAATAATTATTGACTTAAATTTTTTTTTTTGATAGTACTATCTCACAGGCATGCTGTAGGTGTCTTATGTAATGATTTTCTCTCATTAAGTTAAAGTTTTCTTTGGCATATTGGAGTGCTTTTATAAAAAATACGTTGAACTTAAAATACTTTTTTTAGTCTAGGTTACTGCTTTGATAACAATAATATTTTTACCCTGCAGGAAGTCTCCTTCGGTGTTTTGGATGCCACTGATGGACTACTATCTGGTGTTAAAAATTTAATAGAAAAGGTTTTTCTCCCTGCTATCCTTGAAACAAGTAATTGGGGTAATCTGGGTCAGTCCAAAGAGGATACAAAAGAAAAGCAGCATTTTGTGGAAACAATTAAGAAATACATTTCATTTTTAGGAGGTAAGCATTGCATTTAGGAGACAAACTAGAGGAATTCTGCTTAAGGATTTCTATCTAAAGGCAGCAGTGCATAGATAAGTAACTTTTCTGATTCTACAACGAAAACTAAAATTATCAATTATTTGCATGATATATACATAGGTGGATTATTTTCCTCAGAAAATAGTGACACATTGGTTTTGAGGAGTATCACTGCATTTAAAACTGGATATTTCTGCTTTATGTGAGTGCAGTAAATTGCTATTATATAGACACAATACTGACTGCAGATGCATATTTTCAAATTTAAATTGCTTTGTCTGGTGGAAATTTATTTTATAATCTTGATTGGTTCTATATTGTAATTGCCCTTTTCTCAGGTGCTGCAGCATGCATTGAAGGAACAGTTGAGTTGAAAACCATAGATTTCATTAATTTTTCTGAACTCCAGACCTTTGAAAAAATTACTGCAGCTGCTGACAATTATGACACAGTTCACCAACTAGAGGAAGTACTTACGATGTGGTATAGCCAAATTGAACATGTAAGTTGTTGTTTTAACACATCCACTCAGCATGAACATATATTAATATGTATAAATTACATGTGAGATTTGCCTGAAGTTAGCCAAAGGCTTCAGCAGCATCTCCCCCTGAGTTAAGGGAAGTGCTCTGCTTCTATGCGCAAATGAAGTTAAGTAGATAGTCCTTATGCCAAGGAAATGACAGTCTAGCAAGAATAAGAGTTTCTGAACACTTAATATACAAATAGTAAGAAGAGAACAGAGGATTGCAGGACTAATAACACTGGTGAGGACCACATGCACATAGAGCATTGCTAATTGTACGTTACCTGTTAAGTTTCTACTGCCACTTGTGGTGGGAAACACTGCTTTTAGAAAGATTTTTGATCAGGCACAGCAAAGCATATTTTATCCTGTGTAAGTCTTGTATAATAAGGTTTCAGTTATCCATAATATTAGTGTCTGAGACTTCCATGAAACAGAGAGAATCCTTTGTCAAAATATGAATTTTGGTAGGCAGGAACATACTCTACTTATAAGGAATTCTATATTTAGTGTGTTTAGCTCACAAGAATAAAAATGTAAAAGACATGTAAAAAGACATGACCGCACATTTATCAACATACACATGGATAAATTTATGAGTGATATCTAATACTTTTATTAAATTAGTTCTTGAAGTTCTGGACAAATGAATTTATGCTTGGTGCATTTCAATCCATAGATTCTGGTTAATGACTTATCTGTATATGCTGATATTCACCCAGGGTATGACAACACTTCAACATATGTATTAATTGCATTAATTATTGTTTGAGGATATGATTAAGTGCAATTCAGACTTAGAATGCTTTTCCAAATGGAAAAAATGTCAGTAACTGCAAGCTTGTTCCTTTTTGAGTTTCCTCAAAAGCATTTCTTCTCTATAATGACTTGTCTGTTTGCTGTAGTAGACATTTGATTCTTTTGTTTTTATATTGGTTTGCAGGTTCTGATTGAGAGCAAACAGTTAAAGAGAGAAGCTAAGGATTCAGGTCCACTGATGGAACTGGAGAACTGGAAATACATGTCTGCTAAATTGAACTTTATCATCGAACAGCTCAAAGGACAAAACTGTAAAACTGCTATTAATATTCTGAAAGTTGCACAGTCTAAATTACTAAAGGTAATTTTTTTTCTTTTTTATGCTGTTTTTTACTATAAAGGTTATTGTTTGATATTTTGGTTTGTTGGCTTTTTTTTATGTCACCTAAGAGAGATTTGCTGAGGAAAATTTAGGTATGTTGCCGGTGTGCTGAATGTATCCAGACAAAGAACAAGACTTTTCAGGGATACAGCCAAAAATGAACATAAAATACATTATATGTATAATAAAGACAATAAATTAACTTTTATTGCCTGCTTTGACAGTGCCTCTTAAAAATTAATTTACTAAAGTTTACTTCTGTCAAATGAGTGCTAGTTAAAGAAATAGTTCACTATGTATGAAGTTTTCACAGTACTCTTTTCCTACTAGACATGGCAAGAATTAGATGGCAGAATCACAGATGCAGCAAATGAAGCAAAGGATAACGTGAGATACCTAAACACACTTGAAAAAGTTTGTCAGCCACTTTATACCACTGATGTTGTAAGTATGCCTTTCACCATTCTTTATGCATAGTTTAGGTATTTACATAGAAATCCCAGAGCAAAATAAATTTTCCCTTCCTTGTACGTACTTAAAAGTAATTTTTTCAAATTTACTTTAGTGATTTTCCTGATTTTTTCCAAAAGCTTTCCAAACTAAATGTTGAAGCATTATTTTATTATCATATATCATATCATAAAATATTTTATTTTGGAATATGTATTTACTAAATAAGCATAAATACGTATGATTTTCTAATAAGTCAGTCCTGCTGCTGATATTATTTTTAAAAGAAATTAAACCAGCTATATATTTTATAATGCAAAAATCTCCAAATATGTCATCCCCTGAAAATTCCGATGTGTCAATGATCACATAACTGTAACCAAAGTTCCAAAATTTCAGTTATATAGAAAATAGTGAAACCTTATGAGGTCCTAAATGGGCAAAATATTTTTTTAATATACAACACAGTATAATCTGCTTCTATTTGCAGAAGTACGTGCTAGTCAGAATTTAGACCATTGGTTGTCCAGTTACACCGTTCAGTGCTAGTTCAAGATATTAGTTATTTGGTATAATAACTATGTATTATTACAACGGGTGTATTTTCTTAGTGATTGTTGCAGAATAGGGTGAAAGGAGTAAATACCCTAGAAAAATAGTGCTCATTCTCCTTTGTTTTTGAGTCACTTGTTTTGCATGTTTTGCTCCTATATGCCTCCAGCCCTCTGTCAGGAAGTGCTGCATTTCTTTTGAATCTCTGGCAGCTTAGGATCCTACTACAAAGTTATAACTGAGGGCAAGGGCTATCAAAAGGACTTTGGTAATATATGACATAGAGCTCATATTGCATGGAATAGTGTAAGAGGCAGGTATGATAAGGAGTGTCACTAAGCTGCTTCTCTTCAGCTCTTCAAGGTATCACTAGAGGGTGCCAGGAACCAGACCATAATGATGAACTACTTCCTAGGTGTTATGAAGATAAAATTCTTTGTATCATAAACAAAGACATTAGTGGATGCAAACCCATTGAATAGCTCATAATTTTACTAATACAGGATAGTTAATTAGAGTTCTTTGTTTAGCCTAGAACAATTTGGTTACATGTGATTTTCTGTTTTATCATGTTCCTGAGACCAAGTTAATTTAGGTAGCATTTTCTATGAACAATGATTTCCAAGCTAAATACATCCTGTATTATACAGACCATCATTCTATGTAGAGTTGCATTTAGTATCTAATATGGACAACCCTTTTATGTATTAGTGAATAAGGAATGCCATACACATGGATTTATGATATTTGGTGTGTGCATAAAATATGACATTTAGTGTATGCAGTATCACACAGTGACATTTGTGCTGAAATAGATTAATGTATGAAAATTCAGACTGAACATTTAACTCGAGGCTTTGAATCAGAGAAATTTCTACACAGTCCAGTATTCAGGTTTTATCTGTTGTCAAGGACTGAAAAACAAAACCTATAGACTCAGAATCTCGTGATTCCTTTTCAGGGGTGGGTGGTATTGCTGATGAACAATATGGACACAGGTGGTTGTTTTTATACTATATAGCATTTGTTTTACACCCTTGCTAAATGCAAATGACTTCTATGTCTATTCACAGTATGAGTTTGAGTTTACAACTCAAAGTTAATTACAGGAGCTTGGCTTCTCCATTGAGAGGTGAAAGCCACAATTTCCTGATGTTCTGAATTGCAGCTTTGACAAGTTCCTGGTAATGTTAAGGACTTATAATGTTATACCTTTTCTTTTGTTATTTTTCCCCCCACCAAAATACTTTGGAAGTGTTTGAGCTACTCAGTACTTGTAATGCCACAGTATGATTTTAACAACAATAACATTGATTTCACAAAATATGTGAGAGATTTAGATGTTTGATATGATGCTTGAAGAAATTAGGCTTTTGTTAATGAAACTAACATTGTGGCAATTATTTAATGAGTTTTCTGAAGTGTCTTAATGAAACACTTTACGTAAAGATTTTTATCACAATTAAAGTACATTAGCAGCCTTATCTGAAGGGAAACAAAAGCATCCATCACAGACAATTGCTGTCAGAAAAATACTTCGTACTGCACCAAAAAATGTAGCTTTTACCTTTTGAGTCAGTATTCAATTTTGTTCAGCAAAATAGGATATTACAATTATTTTTTTCTTGTAATATCTTTAATCTATTTTCTTAACCAATGATCAAACTTAGCCATTTATTGTTCTTGTTAGTTGATGTTTGAAATCTTATTGAACATGGTTATTCTTTTTTCATTAAAAAAACCTTTGGTAAGGTGCCATGACATTTTAAAGACTCATTCATGCGACTTAGGGAAATATATAATTTAGAAGTTGTCAATAGAATGGAAATATAATTGCTAAGAATAGGAAGTAATTTTTTTCTTGAAACTCTGCTTCCAGGTATTAATGACACAGGGAATACCAAACTTGATAAAGGCTGTACAAATGATTCACCGTGTTTCAAAATATTACAATACTTCTGAGAGAATTACATCATTGCTTATTAAGGTAACTATATGAAACAAAATAATAATTACAAAAATCGTGTGACTTTTCAGAGGAAATATTAATTTTGTTTAAATCAGTAGAACATTTGTTTAAAAACAGTAGGAAATAGTGGGGTTCTGCATGGGAAAGGAAAAGATCTCTGTTGATCACAAGAGAATTAAACTTGGATTACAGACTTCTTTTCTGAAAGGAACTTTGTTTATTCTTGGTTCATCAGTGTTAATTTTTTTATATTTTTGATTAATCTTCTGATCTGAATTAATCTGATCAGTCGTTTACTGAATCACAGAATCCAAAAAGCTCTTCTATTCTCAGCCTTGAAGACCTAATGGCAGATGGCCATCAATCTCACTAGGCTGTTCCTCCAAAAAGTGTGAAAGATAAAAGGTTCCTCTTTTCCAAAGCAAGTCCTACTAGAAAGTTAATTGAATTTCAGATCATAAACTTTCCCTCCTAAAAGAGAAAATTAAGACTGGCTATGTGTTTACACCAATGTCTTTTGCAGAATCCAGGTATTCACTGCAGGCAAAGATGGTTTGTATAATGGTTTTATAGCAGAGAAATCCTTCACAACTAAACCACTGCAGTAAGCATTCAAGACCCATAATACATAGACACACATTTTTTGTTTCCTTACACCACGGGGTTCAGCATAAAATTTTGTTACTCTTTTGAATCTGTATCTATTCATGGCTGTGGGTGTTTTCTATATATCACGTTAGGTGTATATTACCTGTCATACAATGGGTCTTTGTACATTTGTATATTGACTCTTGCTACTGTCTATTATTTAATGGTCTAAGAGTGAATATTTCACTACAGAGACTAATAATAAACGGGTTACATGAAACTATGCTTGAAATGGCAAGGAAAAACCTGTATTTTATTCCCGTGGTTTAAGGATCCTATTTACTGTTTGTTTCCACTTAATGATCATTAGAGGTGACACTGGAGATCCTATCTCCAGCTTCATCAGTAATTTTCTCAAAGTTTAAGGCTCCCTTTGGTATGGCAGTTTCCAGTCTTTTTTCACTTAGGGGTACTTAAGACCTGTTTTACTGTGCTCTCATGTCAGTGTTGCCTTTTTCCCAACCTGGAAATGAAACTCAAGATAATTTTAATAAGAGGGCAATGTAAAAGAGGATGTTTAATGAAGGCCTTCAGAGGCAGTTATGGAAAGATGTCCACATAAGCCCACCCCTGCGGGGATGAGTACGCATTTATAGGTTTTAGGAAATTAGTATAATTGATAAAAGGCACCAATTAGGAGGACAAGTGGGAATTAGGGATGTTATTTCCCCCCAGCCCCTTCTCTGGAGCCCCCCACTTCAGCACTAGTTTGACTTTGTCTATGAAATGAATCTTAGAGGGTTATTCTTGGCTTTGGTTCCTAGGAAAAACCAAAGTAGCACAGGACCTTGTACCCCCGGGGCTTGGAGCTCTGGAATTTGTTTTGCCTTTCTGCTTAGGGAAAGACCATAGAAAAGTACTGGAAAAACTAGCTGCTAATACAGTAGGTGACAGAGTTACAAATATATGTGTGAAGAATACAGAGAACATATAAAAGAAAAAAGGCAAAACCCAAATGGCATCATCAGGAGAATTGTTTAGAATTGTTCATACTATTTAATAGACCAAAAAATTGTCTAGATGCAGCTGTTCTCTGTGGTATGTCTTCTGTATCTGCACATATTCCTCTCTCTATTTCTGTCATCACTAACTTTGGATTTTTGTGGTTGAGAGGTAGAAGAATGTTCTTTCCTTTTTATAGCCACAGGAAATCAAATCATACTGTTAGGATAAAAAATTCTTTAAGAGCAATCTTAAAATAAGTGCTGCGATATAAAGATAACTGTGTAAGTGAAGAATAGTTGGAATTCAATAAATTATTTTTGTTCTTGAATTTTTGATTGATGACATTCTGTGTTTATGTATTGCTGAATTTATCTGACTTACAAATGTGTCCTGGAACTTACATATACTTCTGGGAGTGTTCTCAGAGTTTTTATAGGGTATTTGTTGTATACATTGGATATAATTTTTAGCCACTATTATTTCCACAAGTGAAATTTATTCCAAATCTGGTGGTATTAACACATGTATATGAGAATTTTATTAGATTTTGTGAAACAAGCAAATTTACTGTTAAGCTTAAAATTACTGTTAAATTTTTTCATTTGTCTGCCCTAGGTTACAAACCAAATGGTCACAACATGTAAAGCATACATTACAGATGCTGGCCTGAATCGAGTCTGGGATCAGGAGATGCCAATAGTCATTGGAAAAATCAATGTTTGTATTTTGATGTTTTATTATTTGCATGTCAAACCTATTGATTTCATAAGGAAGTCCATATAAATATGTATCAAGTTCTTCACACCTCTTGGCTTTTTTATTTCATGATGCTTTGAATGTTTTCCCAATTCTTAGCCCATGGGCATTGTTGAAATTACAGTAGCTTCAACTTCATCAGTGTGGTCTGTCACTGACCTTGGAGTTGTCAGCTTTGCTTTATGTTCAGCTGAGCTTTGCCTTATGTTCACATTTTTCCACCTGGAGGAAGAGAGGCTATGGAGGAGGGTATAGCTCTGATATGGTTTCATCTTCCTCTACCATGGAAAATCTGGTAATTGAATAGATCCTGACTTTGTTACAGTGGTTCCTTTCTGTACAAGATTTCCTTAGCATACCATGAAAGGTCAGTTTCAAGGCAGTCTTCCTCTTCTTCATCTGATGGTGGCCTATTAAGAACAAATGAAGCGAATGCAATGTGCTCTGGCAAAATATGTGCAGCTGTGGGAATACTGGTTGCCAATGTTAATTTCATTTCCACCTTCTCCTTTTCCAGACTTCAGTTACTGTGTTACTCTCTTCCCCAAAAGGCATAGAATACAGGGGAAGAATCACTTCTCTTGTCCTGCTGGCCACGCTATTGTTGATAGAGGCCAGGATGCCATTAGCTTTCTTGGACATGTGAGCACACTTCTGGCTCATGTTCAGTCTTCCATCAACCAGTACCCCCAGGTCCCTTTCTGCCTGGCCACTGTCCAGCCACTCTGTCCCCTGCCTGTAGTGCTGCAGGGAGTTGTTGTGGCCAAAGTGCAGGACACGGCTCTTGGTGTTGTCAAACATCAAGTTGTTGTATTCAGCCCATTTATCCAGCGTGTCCAGGTCCCTCTGCAGAGCCCTCCTACCCTCCAGCATATCGACACTGACAGCCACATCTGCAAATTAGCTAATGGTGCACTCAATCCCCTTATCCAGATCATCAGTGAAGTTATTAAGACTGGGCCCAACACTGATCCCTGGGGACACCAGTAGTGACTGGCTGCCATCTGGATGCAACACCATTCAGCACCACTCTCTGGTTCACTGTGTTGTGCTACTGTATGTTCGTTCATATGTTGTAAACAATTTCTTCAGATACTGAAAGAAAACCACTGTGTTTAAGTTATTGTAGCCTGTTGACTGAAACCAAATTAAGTGATAACTAATGGCTTTGGAATGTCAATAGGTTTGAGTACTCTAGTCCCTCACTCATAAGCATAGCATAATGATATGGTATTTATTCCTTCACATTTTAGGAATGCATATGTCTGTTGAAAGAATATCAGAAACGCTTTCATGAAGCTATGGGAGAGACTTTAGAAAATCTAGGAAAAAAGACATTGGAAGTATCAGAAGTGTACATTTTTGGAAAAGCTGCAGCTTTTTGTAGGAGATTAGAAAAAGTGAGTATATTGGGTGCTGTTATTATTGGTAAAGAAGAAGCATCTGTCCAAAGAACAGTTTACAAAGTGGATGCTTGCCAGCATATATTCTCTTAATCATCCTTTAAAGGAGCCTGTAATTCTCTATTGGGAGAATTTAGGCACTTCCACAGAGTAAGTCATCCCAATTCTTGATGCTATTACCTCACAATTGCCTTCTCAATTTGTGAATTTATCTCTAATGTGGAGAGAAATAACCCAGTTGATCTAGACTTAGATCATTATTTTAAGAGGTTTGAAATGATGTGAAAAATAACACATTTTTGCTTTTTTTTGAATGACATTAAAAACTCATGTTTACTGCCAAACACAATTTTTCAGATGATTCTGCTGCTTAGTGTCATCTTAACATTTAGCTTGGTAGTGAAGTGAAGGGATTTTAAGCTAACATTCTTGAGTGGAAAAGGTAATAGATGATTCTTGGCCAGAATTAGGTCAGACAAGGGATAAGATGATAATCATAATGAGGTAGGAATTCTGTGAGTCTTTGATGAATTCTTCATCTCACTCAATATACATATTAATTGGTAGAGTTGTGTTTTTTTATTCTTTGAGATATCTTTTTGTCAGCAGTATGTACATGCCATGTTTTAACTCCTTTTCCATATTATTCTACTGAATCTAGCAGTAAAACATAAAAAAACCCTCTTTATCTTTAAGAAAAAGAAATATTATTTTACTTTGTGTTGAGTTGTGGTGAGAACTGATGTTGAAAACTGAATTAACCATGCTTCATGTATTAAAGATGCTTGACTCAGAAACAACATATTTGTGAATGCAGTAGCCAGAGGGGTGACTGTTAATTGTTTTATTTTGCTCAGGTTTTAGTTTATAGAAGAAAAAGCAATTCATTATGAGCATGAATATAATATCTTTATTTCAGATAATGGAGATGATAGCCATAGAACAGAAGTTTAACGCACTGAGTCTGTGTGCTGTCGAAGGTATAGATCTTCTGGCAGTAAAATTCAGAAATATCTACCACATTTTTCAGAAGAAGCCATACGACAACCTTGATCCACAAGTAACAGAATTTGATGAGGATTTTATGAAATTTATGTCAGAAGTTGAACGTTTAGAGGTAAGTAATATCATGACTTATTATAACTTGGGAAAGAATCTATCAAACCAATCATCAGTGCAACTTTGGGTTGTGAATAGGCTACATCGTTCTTCTAAACAGCATGGAGTTTGTGTTTGCCTGGAGGGAGGCTTTTTCCATTCCTTCTTCTTTCAAAGGAAGGTGTAAAATATATCGAACAGTACTCATGGATGATTTTCACTCTGCTGCCAAAATGACAAAAATTACGAGACCTGAGAGAGTCATCCATGTGGAAGTCATTTATTAGCCTGTAGAAATGTGGTCAGATTTTGGGCAGAACAAAGTTGCAACTAATTTGTTTATTTTATAGAATTGTATGACATTTTAGAGATTATTTGACTGAAACTAGCTATTTGTTAATTATATTAAGCATGGCCTAAGGAAGGCTGTTATTTTGTGTTTTAAGTAGTAACAATTTTAAATGCTGCTATGTTAAGAAAATAGCATCAAAATACTGTTCTCTGACCTGAAAAATCACACTGAATTATTTATTCTTTAGACACAGCTACAGAATTTTATGCGTACCTGTTTTCGGAAAATTTTGTCTTCTCAGAATTCACTTCAGTTACTTCAAAGGTATTGGCAACTATGTTTTAAAATATTTTAAAGTAACTTGAAATTATTGATTAGCACAATTTAAACAGCCCAGCAAATTTTAGAGTGAGAGTCCTAATGGAGAATTTTTCATTGCTGATATTCTAAACCACATGATCATGATAAAATATATATTTTATCCTTCTTATGGGAATAATTATATTCTGTTTCCTAATTTCATTAGAATATTTTTATACATGAGAGGACTCTAAAGGAAAACTCTAAAAGATTCTAAGCAACAACAACCAAAATACCCATCAGGGCCGAAATTTTCAACTTGTTTAAACTTCCTCAAAGCAAAAAAGTTTTCCAGATTCAAAAGAATTTCCTAGATTTTTGCTTATTTCATTTTATGTAATATTCATATACCTCCAAATAAATTAGAAGAGTTATTATTTTGGAAATGGAATTTTGGGTACTAATTTTTAATACAGGTTTCAAAATCTGAATATGCCATGCCTTCAAGAAGAAACAACACATGCAGTTGGTTGTATTCTTCAACATTATGTAGCAGAACTCGAAGCCACTAAAAAGGTATTTAATTTCCTTTCAGTAAGTTGTAAACATCATGTTAAAATAGGAGCAAGCATTTTAATAGGACTAATTTTTATTTATTCTGCCTATTTCACAAATTTACTCCCAAATCTCAATTTATCCTGCTTCTGTTTTCCTGTTACAGAAAACAGGCCTTAGTGGGTGGGCAACAAAATATGCACAACCACTCTTGAAGGCAGATTTGTCATCAATTTTACTTCATAAACCAAAATATTTTCTGTTATTCCTTCATCAATTATATTTAAAGAAGCATATTCTTTACAGGCTGTGTACGTTGCTTGCACATACCTTTTGGATTTTTTTATTGAATGAGGCTTCCACATTTAATTTTCATTTATAAGTAGTTATTATCAAGTCCTTGTGGCAGCATAAAATACATATAAAATATAGGTGAACTGCATTTATGTTCATTATGAAGTAATTTTTCATGATTTTTGTGGTGCACCCTGACTGAAATACAAATGAGAATTAAGTTCTGGGAATTCACTTGAGTGTACACTTTTACTTTGTCTACAAAATAAGCATCTGCATCAGAAAGAGATGCCCAGACTCCCTTTCCTTTTAAGAAAGAAAGAAAGAATTACTCTAGAGTTAGTCAATCTGATCAATTTTATGTACTGTCCTGAAGTTTTAAACAATTCCCTCTGAACAACCACTTTTCTTCCATGAATATAAAGGGAATCTGGAAAATCAGACTGTTGAAAAAGTGTTGAAAGTTTTTTTGAGATGTTTACATTTTGTAAGATCAATTATAGAAGTTTGCACAAGGAGCCAATATCTATAAACTCTGCACTTATTGTTTGGAGGAAAAAATTTCTAATGACTTAAAACTGTAGCCTAGCAAAGCTGCTCTGAACCACTCCTTACAATATCCTTTCCCTACCTACACACTTTATATAACAATCCCTGAACCTCTAATTACTGGCTTAACTAGATGAACAGATTTTCAGCAGCTTTGCTTGCTTAAAACAAATCATGTAGCCTATCCTTAGCTGTATTTTCACAGGCAAAATAAAACTAGCTACATTTACTGAGAGGGTTTAATCCAGGTCAGTTCCTCTAAAGGTCACCATGAAGCTGCTTGGATTTCTTTGGTTGGGACTGTGCTGGAGACAAGGCAGGGCTGAGAAGACATGCTAATAGTGAAGAGTTGTGTCATCACAGAGTCCATGTTGTCACAGCCTGACTTGGCATGCCTAAAGTTGGGTGGATACAAATACTCATTTCTATGTCTTGATTCTACTGACTAGTTTTAACTATTTATTAGATATTACTAGATTGCCTTTTATCTTTGCCAAGTGAGTTACTTCTAATAATATTTGCTCCTGCTGCAATGCTGGTTCTAAAGTGATTGAATATTTTGTCAATGCAAATTTTGTACAGAATAATTTAAGGCCTTTTTTTTTTTTTACTGCAATGCAGCCATTCACTGAGCAGGTGACATTTTTTCATATCTTAGGCACAGATAAAAACATGGGCTGTATGTCCAGGAGTACCTACATGCATTTTTATTAGTAGTAGAAAAGAGCATACCATAGAATGATAAATTATGCTGATTTGGAAGGAACCCACAAGAATAATTGAGTCCAAATCCTGAAATGTCATCTAGCAGTCAGATATGCGTGTCTGAAGAACAGTGTTGATGTTTCTGTCAGGAAAAAGCTCTTAGTTAACAATCTAGCACGTGCCTCTCCTGAGGTCAGTTCCCAAGCAAAGGAGGAAAAGCCCTGCAAGGGTTCTTCTGACACCACTTCCTTAAACAGCTTGCTTTTGCAGCAGATGGCTTCAAAGTCAGGTGCCAGACTTGATCCTGAATGCTGGCTGCTCAGCCCCAGAGTTCACAGTGCCAGCTGGTGTACTCAGGACTCTGTCACAAGTGAGCACAGCTCAGAAACAGCATGAGAGAACGGAGAATGAGAGGTGCCAGCATTGATATGTGTGCATCTTTGAAATGTACCAAGTTAGGGAAGAGGAAATATGCTTTTCTCTCCACGAGCTGTTGTGTGGCTCCACACAAATTTAATTTGTTTGGAAGGAGGAACAATTGTGGTACCAGAGAAAACAGTTTAACATTTCAATAGATTTTTTAATAGATGTGTTTAATGATATTGTTCTTACTGTAGCTTTACCAAACTCAGAAAGATGACCCTCCTCTTGCTCGAAACATGCCACCTATTGCAGGAAAGATATTGTGGGTGAGACAGCTATTCAGAAGGATAAATGAACCAATCAGCTACTTCCACGTAAGTTGGTGGGCTGAAAAATTAGATGTTTTCTGTAACAGTGAACTGTCTTGCTTCAGGAGAGTGACCATAAAGGTTCTGGTTATGTTTCTCATGATATGCTAAGCAACATTTTTCTTTGTATATTTATACTGCTCTTCAGTAACCCTTGTTGTAGATCCAAGATATAGTGTTGGAATAGAACATACTAGACTATTTAGTCAAAAATAACCCTGAAGAATTCTTGAAATATTTGAGTGATTCTCCTACAAAGCATCTAGGGTCTCATGCCAAATTAACTTCTATGTGAGGGAGGTTTTCACTTTCCTGTTTCCCTCAGATATGGATAATGATCATCTAAATCTGTTCCAAGGAAAACAGGCATAAATACCATTACTGATTAGAAAGGGGAACTTTTACAATAAATTTTCAGTTATTCAATTTTGACTAGAATTGAGTATTCATTTCACTGTGAATTGCAGATATTTTTGACAGTGTATTAATTTAGTAACTTTTGATGTTAAGTATTTATAGTAGTATTTATTCCTAACAAATTCTTACTGACTTTATTGCCCTGTAAATTTTGAATCATAAATATTTGATAGAGATTTTAAGAACTGTCAGTATAACTCAGAATATTAACCTACACTATGTATAGTCAATAGTTAAACTGAGAAAAACCCAAGTATTATGGGGGGTTTTAGATACAGTTTTAATTTGGATGTACTGTGTTTTAATAGAAACATTCAGATATCTTGTCAAGTCCAGAAGGTAAAGCAGTTGTTCAGTCATACAACAAACTTGCATATGTATTGGTGGAGTTTGAGGTAGTCTATCATAGCGCGTGGATGAAGGAAATTTCACAGTTACAATATCGTAAGTATTTAAATGTGTACTTGCTTCTTTATATTAATGTGGAATACTAAGTTAAATCAAATCAGATACTTTCTTTAAGCCTCATTTGTTCTTAAAATGTGCAAGTTAGTCATGATCCAATTAGCAGGCTCAGTAATACAATCTCAATGCCTTACTGACCTTGATACTTGGTTTTGATGCAGAGGAATGAAGATTTGGTACCTTGTTTGACAGATGACTGTAAATATTAGTGACACAAATTGAAGACATAGATAACTTTGGTACATAAATTCTCTATATGTACTATTTAATAATTCTTTCTGGATTGTTTTTTTTTTCCAATATAGTAATTCACAAGGTTGTATTGCCCCAGTCCCTCTAAGGACAAATATTACCTAACATCTAGAAATGCTTGATATTAAAGAGTTGTGTTTCCTGGTCCTTAGAGAATTAATCTAATAAGTTTTTAACTTGGGCTGAGAAAAATTATGATGCAAATACGACTGGGTCTGAAGTTTTTTTAGTATATAAAGGAAAAAGCAAAAAGTTAGTATGATGGAAGTAATTGATGTACTTTCTGTAACTGAAAACAATATGAAACTGTTTCACAAGTAACCCTACATACTTAATCACTGTATAGTAAATTAGAAATCTGAATTTCATAATAATTTCTAGAATTTAAACAATTTTTTTTCTTCAAAACTGATATTAGAATGTCTTTACAGCCTTACAATCCACGATCCTTGTGCGTCATCCTACAACTGAGAAGTTCCTGGTTAATTTTGATCCCCAAATTCCAGAGATTGTGCGAGAGACAAAATGTATGATGAAGTTGGGTCTGGAAGTACCAGAGCAAGCAGTTAAGCTAGCAATAATAGAAAATAAATTGATGTCAAACAAATTGCAGCTAGAGGTAAATTTGAAAAGTATTACAATTGCTATTTAAAAAAATTAAAAAGAACATGTTTAAATATGGATTTTTTTTCTATAGCTGAAGATTAAAGCTGGGTAATAGGTAGTTTAAGGTAAATTTGCAGAATGCACAGGTGGACATAGAAATTCTCATTTGAAAACCCCCTGTTATGTCCTGTGTGGATTGGTAGATACTTAAATATAAGAATATATACTTCATATACCTCATATACCCAACGTCACACTAAGTATACTTGGATCGTGAAATAATTTAAGCTATACAAAAAGTTTTCACAGTCTGAAAATCAGTAAAATACAGGTTTTTAGAGTTTTGAGAAGGAATATTGGAGTTAGTCTGGTTTGGAATATATGGTGAGCCACAGAAACATGAAGCATTTTGCAGGTCACCTGCCAGAGAAGTTACATTTGTTATACCTACTGTAATATCCTCTATGGTGTTATTTCAAGGAGCATGTATCTTGGGGATGAGGTGCATCACACAAGACTTTTCTGTGTGTGTGTGTGTGTGTGTGTGTGTGTGTGTGCAGAGCATAAGACAAGAGGATAATTTAAAACTGACTTCACACCTGACTTAAGCATCGAAAGCATATGATACTCAATTTTAAGAGGGTATTGCAAGTTACAGTCACTAAAGCTCAGGCTGTCTTTAGTTCTAGAGAAAGATCATTCTTTTTCTGGCTTTGTGCTTTAAAGTGTTGCATAAAGACTTTCATTCTTCTGTCTATAGCATGATACAAATTAATTACACCCCAGAAATGATGTTCATAGATATATAATGTCTATGCAAAATTCTACAATTGTTTTCAAATTTGTATTGAAAGTGGCACAGCATTGTACCACTTCCAATATCTTTTTCAGATTATTTGATTGTATGAAAAATTGTTTTCTTGAGTAAAGAAATGCTTAAAATATTCTGCTTGATACTACCCTTTCTAATAATCAACAGGGTCTTGTCCAGTCTTATGAAGATTTGCGTAAAGGAACACCAAATATATTTGTAAATTTGCTGACACCAAAAATGGAAAAGGTTGGTATTGCTGCATGCACTTTAGAACACATCATTAGAAGTTAAAATAACCTAATAATAATCTATAATTCTGAAATATTTAGATGGATCTGCATGTTGTGAGCTTAATGGATTTTACTGAGATCTTTAAGACTAAAAATTTGTTCTTTGCATCCTTCACACAGTTCTCAAATAATGTGTTTTACAGTCAAATAATCTTAGTGCCTATGAGATAGAAGACCAGTTGAACAAAAAACATGGTCTTGGAGGTCTATTTATCTCCACAAATCTCTGTTTTTAACATAGAAGTTTGCCAGAGAGAAATCTTAACCTTGTAAATTGAGTCCTTTCAGTGGTGTAGAATGCTACACTGTGATGTTTTTATGCTGCACTAAAGGTACAGTTTTATTGGAGTTGCCTATTGGAAAATGTCTATTCCACAAGCCATTTTGTTTTGCCAGGCATTTACAAGTGTATGTATGTGACTGTTCTAAGTAACTCTCCTCAGTTTGATTGTAAGTAGTCACACCAAAATGTTTGTGTAAGTTTGTATAACTACAAAGTTGGTCAGAAGTGTGACAAACAAAAACCCTGAGGCTGTCATATACACTAGCCTCTTCTTCCTTTTTATCACATAAATTTCTATGACCTTTTTTCTTGGAAATTTGTAGCCTCCCTAGCACACCACTTTGTATTATAAGCAATGTTAGTGTTTCTAATAATAATAATAATAACAGCACTTGTTTTAATTGTTTTCTGTTGTTGTGTTTTTTGGTTTTTTTGATCTATTAAATTATATCTTTATGCTTAGATGTCAAATGTGTTGAGGCAAGGACTTACCATGTTGTCTTGGTCATCTGTCACACTGGAAACTTTCTTTCAAGAAGCTGATCAAGTTCTGCATATATATAGACGGCTTTTGAGAAAGGTAAGCGCTCACTATATAAATAAAATAAAAAGCTTACAGAAATTATTTCTAGGACACTATTTTTCATATTCTAACATAATCTGTATTTATTTTTGTACCATACATAGACATTTTGTTGTTTTTTAAAATAGATTTCTTTTTTGTAATAGGTAGTATTTGACAATGATCCTCTCCTATTATTGTTACCATATGTTTGATTTTTGCTTCTGTCCTTGAAATAGAATCTATTTCCACTTCTTGTCTTCAGATTCTGGGGCTTTTGCTCTGATTTTCAGAGTCAATGCCCATCTTTGTGTGCTTGTCCATGAGTGCAGCTGCATAAAAGATACTTCCATGTAAAAACGTTGAGTGGAGATCTTTGGAACATTTACTCTGTTCATAGTGGACATGTTGTGAAACTGTGTCCTCTTTGTGCAGCCCATAAAATGAAGGAGAATATGCTTTTTCCTCAGTTCTCTGCATGCTGTTCTATGCTCTTTCACTCTCTTGGTATTTGTCACATAATTTCTGAATTTATTTGATTCCATATTTAATATTTACATAAGTAAACTGGATGATGGGATCAAGCATACCCTGACAAAGTTTGCCACTGACACCAAGCTAAATGGGAAAGTGGAGAGCCACCCTGCAGGAAGACCTGAATAGATGAGAAGAGTGGACCAACAAGAACCTTACAAAGTTCAACAAGGACAAACGTAACGTCTTGCACCTGGGCCAACAATCCAGGAGTGCAGCATAAGCTGAGATCTGCCTGACTGGAGAACAGCTCTGTGAAAAAGGACCTGGGCATCCTTGTGGAGAACCAGTTCAATGTGAGTGCTCCAGCAAAGAAAGTCAGCAGGATGCTGGGTTGCATTAACAAGCAGAGATAACAAACCATCATCCTCCTCTACTCAGTGCTGGTGAGGCCAAACTTGGAACTGTATTCAGTTTTGGTCCTTGCTATACAGAAGAGATTGGAGAGGCTTCAGGGAAGGGCCACAATGATCATCATGGGACTGGGAAGCCTGACAAATGAGGAAAGGTTGAGAGAAATGGTTTTGTTCAGCCTTGAGTAAAGAAGACTTTAGGGGAGACCTTATCATCATGGTGTAATATTTGAAGATTGACTGCAAAGAAGATGGAGACCCTCTTTTTACAATGATTTACATGGAAAAGATGGGATATAACAGATATAAGTTACTCATGGAGAGATTCCAATTTGACACAAGAGGAAAATTTTTTTAAATGAGAACAGTCAGCCACTGAAATAGTCTCCCACTGGAAGTGGTGGATTCCCCAGTGTCAGATAATTTTGAGAGTTAGCTGGACAGGGTGTTAGGCTATCTTGGCTATGCTGTGCTTTTGCCAAGAAAGGTTGGACCAGATGATCCTTAAAGTCTTCTTTCATCTTGGTATTCTATGATTTAACATGCTTGAGGACCAGTATTGGCTTGTATTTTACCCAAGACTTTACCTTGACAGTTAGATTGCGCTTCTGGCTTGATGGTTAAACTGTGTGACTATTATCTCTTCTATGAATATTGTGAATTTTATCTCCTGTGGTAGGGGATTTTTTTGTCACTGGTCATTGTATCTAGTTCTTTTTATGTATGGCAGAAAATCATAATTATGATCAATGCTCTGTTTGCCAGTGAACCCCAAAGCTGGAAAAAATTTGTCTGTGTCAGAAATGAACAGTTTTGTAAGCCTGAGTATATCTAAAATAACCATGTTTTTACACAAAAACACTATTTCCCTTAAATACTTAGATTGTTTGCATTTGTTTTACTTCTCTCTCCCATATCAATTAAAAAAAGTTAACCTGGGTTAGACTCTTGATTGATGTGAATGGGGTATTATTGTCAAATAGGAGAAAAGTGATGTGTAATGGAAGCTTGAGTTATATTGTGAAAAGCAAGATGGAATATCACAGATGCAAGCTACTTATGATTAAACAATGGACAGAAGTCTCTTTTACTTGGATTCTGCCATGGCAAAAATGATTGTGTAGTGGACTGTGTACTAATAATGCTGCAATTTAGAATCAAAAACCTAGCAAAAAACTGACTAAAAGAAGAAGGATTGAAGATTAACCCATCAAGCTATTTACAGTAGACGCCCTCACTTGTCTTGTTGCTAGACTCTTGGTCAGCAAGATCATCAGCAACAATCCAATTATATTGATGTAGCTTGTTCTATTACTCTGTTTTATTTAATCTGGAATCAGTGTATCTGGCATGATAGGAATGATCTAGGGTCTGACTTTTTGTTACTGCCTGTCTGCCTAAAACTGCATTTAAACCAACCAGGATTCTTTTGGAGTTTAGCCATTGTAAATAACCCTTAAGTTACCATAACTCTTGTTATTATTCACGTCCTTAGAGAATTTTCTACTCTGTAACATTCTTGCATTTATTCTCCTGCAAAATATTTTTTACATGTTAGAGCTCTCTAAAATAGAATACATTATGCTTTGAAGTGTGTGGTATTAATGTGATTTTCTCTTTTTAGGTTAATATCATAAACGACGTGCGGATTGGTTCAATATTAAAAGAAATATCAAGTACTTCTTTAGTTAGCTTACCAGTAGATAGTCCTATCAAAATAGAGGATCTGTTGACTGACAATGAGGTGTGTGTCACTTTACATCTTTCAACTTGAATTCTAGGGCACGTTAGAAAAAATGCCTTAGTAAATGAAAATAAAACTAAAAAATTCTCTAAAACTTTTTATATGAAGATTCATTGGTTTTTTGGTATTTGAGATACTTAAGCTGCAGTATTTCATAGATAACCTTATTTAAATGCTTTGTACTTAGATATTTTGTGTATGAAGGACCTCAGACACATAAAGCCTTTCTCTCCCCCTATTTTTTCCAAATTGTTGTTTTAAAGGAGAAGGCAAAAAAATGCTTTCCAACAAGTATAGTTGAAAATAAAAAAAATTTCTTATTCCAGAATAGGCTAAAACTGCATTAATTATATAAAAATTACACATAATATCTAATATCTAATATATAATATATATTATGTGTATTATTTTATTTATTATATNAAAAGTATCATTACATTTCAAAAATGAGAGGTTTTGGACTTTTTTTTAGGATTTTTAAAATATATTGTATATTAAAAATATAGTGACAATATAACAGATGTTTTTATAAATACACAAATATATTTTAATAAATATATATTTTCCATTTAAATATTTTTTTCATATTCATGCAGTATTCAGGGAAATGTTTTGAATCTCCATGAAGAGAAACAGTAATAAGATAATCAGTGACACTAAGACAATTGATATTTTTATTAAACAGGATTACACTAAAGAATGTGCTGAGTCACTGAACATCAGAAGCATGCACATTGAAGATGCTGTTCAAGATCTAATAGATGTGTTTGAACAGAATTATGAAATACCTAAGCCCTCAGAATCACAAGGTAGTTAATGTTGCTTATTTAAATAAGAAGTTCTGTAGACTTAGTTTTTATCAGAACTGATCTGTTTCAGCTAATTTGCTTCAGACTTCTCCACTCATTACAATTTCATCTGTGTCACAATTCTACCTTCTTTAACCACTGTTGAACTAAACCACCAGCTCATGAAATACAGAGGTAATTCAGTTTTGGTGGGGTTTCTAGAGTTAAAAGCTGTCCTGTTTAGATTTGCAAAGTATTTGCTCTGGAGGAAGGACATTAAAGTTCCATTTCTCTCAGCCATTCATCATAGCTGTCCCACTTCACATCCCCCATCTGTAAGTGAAATCCAGTGTTCCTCTCTTCTCGGTTCTGTCAGCTATTTGGTACTGTCCCTCTGTTTTTAACTTCCCTGCCCCAGTGGAATTAAGTGCTTTGCTGGCTGGTCAGTTTAAATTAGTACAGTCAACTGCTGGCTCTCGTGTGGCTGTTCCTACTTCTTTGGGTGTCTTACAAAGATTTCAGAAGATCTCATATTGTTACAAGAGAAATTTATATTTGGCCTATATTTGGAGGAGAAAAAAATATATTAAGGAAAAACTTGTTTTGAGGCTTAAGTATTAATGGAGCTCTTTTCTTTGACAGGATTTTTTCCTTCTGGATTCAGGTTTCTCCAGCTACAGAGGCATAGGCAGGGTCAATGCTCCAGGTGGTTTAATAGGATGCAAACAGGAAAAGATAACACAAAACTACTTTTCTGTCTTTTGATAAATTGTTTATACTGATTTTGATTTTTTGGCCATTTTCACTGATATACTCATGTCTGCCTATCCATATTTAGTAACAGATTTGTACTGCACAGTGTTTAAGCTAAGGCTTGTAAGCTGGACTCTTAACCACATTCCTGGTGTGAAAAAGTGTCATAAAATAAAATGAAATTTTGGTGATCCAGGTATTACTAAAATAAAAGTCAATATTATTTTGCCTCTAATGAGGGGACATTGTACTTTAAAGCACATATATACAATTACTTTTTTTTTTTAATTTACAGTAAAGCGTATAGCATTTGAAAGTAAAAGAAAGGAGAAAGAAAAAACTACTGCTGAAGGATCCCAAAGTGAAGATAGCAAGGCCAATGATAAAGCAGAAGAGTTTAAAAAGGTATTTTATGAAAATAAGGAAATTATTTTTAGACCAATTGGATTAGTAAACAGGATCTTGAGTTTTGGTAGCTGCATATCTATGTTACAGAGAGATATCCCATGGACAGTATAAAACGTAATGTACAAATTATGAGATAGCTTACCGAAAAAGTGCATTTAAGATGGATTTTACTTTTCACAAGTATATTGTATATTATTCCAATTATCACCTTTATTAAAAAGTTCTTGACACAAGCAGTGAGTGAAAAATTGGAGACAATAATGTGCCTAAGCCAAAACACAGGCTTTGCTTCTTGGGTAGACAGGATCTTTCATCCTTTCTATCCTTTTCTTCCAACCTCGCCAATAAAGATTATCTTGGTACTTCCTCCTTGAAGAATGCAATCTCTTCATGTTCAGCAGAGAAGGGAAGTAGAAAAGCAAAGTCTCTCAAACTTGCAAGCACAAATGCAATAATGCCACAATGTTGCATTGTTTTTTTAATAGTCATAATTTCATGTTGCCTTATTTTCATATTCTTAATCAAGTTGGATTTCACTGTATTTGTCTCTTATTCAAAATAGGTGTATGTGCACCAGTATACTTGAATAATTCATGGTTTGTTTTGGGGCTTGGTTTTGTGTTTGTTCTTTTTTTAATATGGAAAGCTTTTCTGGAGCAGCACATTTCAAACAGATTTCAGTATTCCGTATCTGAATAAGACAAGTTGTTTCTTCACATACTGTATTCTCTTTTCCATGCAGCTTTTACTTATTCACTTACTTACAACCCCCCAACTTCTCACTTTGTGTTTTTCATTTATTTTACAGCATAAATTCCTTCTGACAAAATCTATTAGGTTTGACTTAAAAGGTTTTTGCAATAATTTCCAGGTGCTTATGTGAATACAATGCTAAACAATGTATGGCTCATTTATTACAGAACTGTAAAGACTTACTTGCCTACTTCAGCCGCCGGCTGCTGATCAGCCTCCAGAAAGCAACCCGACTGTCTTTGGACCGTATTAAAAGAAGAATGAGTGTTCCAATGTAAGTTGCAAATTTGCAAAAAGATTCTTTCAACACTGTGCACTCATTATGAATTCTTCATGATAACAGCAAGATCTATACAAAATCAATCTCCTATATTCAGTAGGATTTCTATAGATTCTTCTGTGCTTGAACAGGCATACCCTTCAGAGACAGAATTGTTTCAGTATAATGTACTGCATATTGAAAAGCCTACTTAGAATTCTATTAAGAGAATTTATTTCAAGCAAGTGAAGTTTTTGATGTTTTGTCTTTAATGTTTTTTAAAGTCTGATTTACTTTTTTCTTTTTCTAAGGACATTTTTCATAAAAAATATATTGAAATCCTTCTCAAAGTCCATAGGAATGTTTTTGGTTGTTTCCTTCATATTTTTCTACTGTATCATTGTTGAATCTTCCATTATTTGGTCACTGTATCATTCCACAGCATTTAAAATTTTACTTTGCTCTGTTGTAGGTTTTAATTTTTGTTTTGAGTAGATTATCATCAAGTTTTACCATTCAGCACTAGCTTGTAATTTTTGAAACTTTTTTCCCATTCTGTTAAATACTTATCTAAAATGTAACAGGGCAACTTTTGTTCTTGATAGGTTGTTGCATGTAACGATGAGTGAGACCTTCTTATGCCTTACCAAAAGCACTGTCAGAGTTCCATCATTCTGAACCTGAGAGATTAAAATCCAGAACCAGAAAATACTCTGGATAAAAAAATTCTGAAAGCAATGGCTGGATCCAAGCTAACCTTTGCCAGAATAGTGGAGCTCTAGCTATTTTCCTTATTCTTTAAAAAATAAACCTCTGTAAGTTCTGGAAGTAGAACATAATTTCATGTAAAAATTCTCAATGTATGTTTGGTCAGAAAATGAAGCTCAAAATTATATTTCTCAGATAAAGTGAGGAGATTTTGAAGTGTTTGTGATATGTGTTGAAATTATTTTACAGCAAATCTGAGGATAGCGCTCCTTTTCTAAAAGCAGAAGTACACCTTGAAATTCCCAATCTGGTAAGTTTTAAGTCATATAGGTAAGGTAAGATACACTATTTTATAGTTATTTCTGCATTTGCCCAAGTGCAGGGTGTGGGCACGCTTCCACTGAAGCAGCATCTGTTCCAAAGGAGAGCAGTTGCTCACATTTTTCAGGGCACAGAGAGCACTGATGAAATGTGCTTGCAGTGCTCTGGCCCGTCTCAGTGGTGCTTGAAGAACATTGTTTTTTAACCTTGTGTGGTTCAGCAATTACATTGCAGTCTGTTCACCAGTGTTCTTTGCAGAATGATTACAGTTCTTCTCACATGTAGTAGCTGCATTACTGGAATAGGTTCTTCATCTTGCTTTATTATTATTATTATTAATAGTAATAATAATATTTTATTTTAACTCTTACTTGTGCAATCTAAATAGTTTTGTTGAATTTCAATAACAAACATTATATTGGCTCAGTTTGACTTAGTCACCTAAATGGGAAGCTGGACGATAAGAATGAACACTGAACTAAAATAGAGAATTTAAGACCAGAAAAAGGAGTTGTGGATTTCTATGTACAGGGAAGAAAAGGCAGCTCAGTTGCAAAGAAGTGAAGCATTAGTTTGTTTTCCTTTTGTAGAGCAAGATAACTGTGTGTCAGCAATATGTATTTTTTTTATTTTATGAGTGAAGGTAACAAAATTTCTCAAATACCTTATTGATATTTTGATATTGATAATTATTAATGGGCTTATATTGAAATTACAATGAAAAAAGGGTTCTGCTCTAAAGTGATATTCCTTTGACATTGAACTGGTGATCATATTGTCATTCTGTTATACATTCACGCTGTGTCTGTGTGTGCAAACATGATATTTAAGTTCTGTCGAAGTGTAGAATGTTTACCTTGATGATATTTGTAGAAGCAAAAAGCACCACACTCTATCCACTGCAAAGGAAACACACCTCTCTTTCCAGTCCTCAAATGCTTGGCTGATCCAGGGCAATAATCAAGTAATTCTGGGTAAAATACCACTTTGCTAATGCTAATAAGATTTTGCAAGAGCCTTGCTTTTATGTATGCAGCTGTTCATACATAAGGCCCAGGAGGGTGGGAAGTGATGGTTGCACCATAGCATGCAATTTCTAATGCTTTGTTATTCTAGAGTGTAAAAAACAAGGCTTGTAATGTCTTCCCACAGATTATATAAAAGGGATTTTAAAAAGTATGCTTAAAATATTGTGGGAGTTTTTAAAACAGCTGTTTAAAAAAGCCAATAAATCTATCTGCTTATATACTTGATTGCCATTTCACCCACAGTATGACTGCATAATTAGGTGGTAGGTCACTACAGTAAGTTTCATCTCTTTAGAAACAATTCTGAGCCAAACCAACTGCTAAAGTTATATTTTCCAGCTTATCTTCTGGGGTAAACTCTTCAATTCATTATGGGTGTAGTAGAACTGAGGTTTGAAAAATGACAATCAGTTGCATTTATTTCAGCTATTTCTCAACTGTTTTAAACAGGTGATTGTTCCCAGTTTGGAAGATATACAGCAAGCCATCAATCGCATGATTCACTTAACACTGGAAGTAAGTCGAGGCGTTGCTCAGTGGGGACAGAGGCATTTGCAAAAATCCATTTTAAAAACAGAACCAGGCGCACAGCAAGCAGCTTCTGCAGGCTTTGGATCACAAGGGAAAAAGGCCAAAAAAGGGGAAAGTAAGTGGTTTGTTTAAGTTTTGTTTTACTTTTTAATTTACTTTTTTTTCTTAATAACTATGCCATATATAAATATTTGTGAATAACCTCACTTTTCATCAGAGAAGCCTATTGTGGATTGTTGTACATTAATTTTGGGGGTTTATTTTTATTTAATTAGCTGTAATTTTCAGAAATAACTTTTCAGGCTTACGTAAGTATTGCAACTTTGAAAAATAATAAAAAAAAACTTTAAAAAAATGCTAGATTCTGAATATTTAACTTAATATAAGGCAAAGTAAGCTGGTGATCAATTTTTTTTATCTACTCATTGTGGAATGTAGCCATGATGATGTAGCTGGAACCATAACCCATGATTTTATACTAAATCTTATTGAAATATTGAGATACAGCAAGAGCCAGATTGCAATAAAGATTTTAATTGCTGGATGTATTCCTAGATTGGATTGTAAAACACCTCAAAATTTTTTCATGGAAATGAAAAATATTTGACTGGAGACAGAACTACATCTCTTTCAGTCAAATATTTTATTTCTTAATATTATTTCCAAACATCTCTCCATACATTTTGCAAACCACCATAAAAACCTAAATACATATTTATCTTCAGATTTTCTTATCTATTTGGCTGACTCAGTGATATGCAATCCAGTTATATCTTTATTATCATTCCTTTGCAAAGTCTGTAACATCCTGGAAATCTTTTCTTACTGACAGTCCAGAGCTGTTCCTTTATTGTTCTGCTGATGTGAATTGTATGATTCCAACCTCTTTTGACGGGCTTCAGGCAGGGTGGCAGGGGCCAATCCTCATCAGACACTCAGAATCTTTTCCTCTGCTGTGTCAAAATACAGCATCAACAAATGACCATTTTCATCAACTTTAACTAGACACCAGCAACACCTGGGGCATAAGTTAATGTTTGGGCAGTGAGATTATGGAGTACACTGGTAAGGATGGATGAATCTGACACTGTTTCCAGTAAGCAGACACCAGAAAAGGTCTTCAGACTAAAAGAGAACTTGGAGATGCCTTAAATTTCCCTCATTAACAATATATGCAGTGGGAAGGGTGGATTTCTCTTCTTCATTCACTGAAATCTGCTTCAAAATGCTCAAGCATTGTTATGACAGAAGTAGCCCGTCAGATCTGAAGAATATAAATTTCTATATTGACCCTTATTTTCTAAGCAATTAATCAAAGAGTTCAAGAAGCTTACATTGCTTTAAAGAACATATACAATTAAAAAAACCTTAATTATAAGAATGTAAAAAAATTATGAAATAATGTGAAATATTTATGAGGCCTTTGATGTTCTGCTTACAATTAAATTAAAATGGAGAAAATGGAATTTGTGAATGAAGAAGATTGTTTACTTTGTATTGGAAAAGCTTAATTTTAGAATGAATTTGCTATAGCTGTGTAGTGCCTGGCATGAGCTAGCAGCTGGTACTTCACATTAAGCTGTGTGACAGATGTTTGAAGATGGGTATTCAGCCTTAGTGAGGAGCATCATTGCTCAATTTGATATGCATAGGTTTAGAAGAAAATTATAATAAGACTGTCAACAGTTTGTTGATTTATATTTAATTTTATTTTACAGAAGGAGCTGATGATAAGGTTGTCAGAAAGATAAAAAATTTTTATTCAGGTGTTGCAGAAAATGAAGCTATTACTAAAATAATTGTGCTTCTGTCTTCTGCTGCTAATTCTCTAAAAGAAGGAGCTAGTGAAGTTCTACAAGAATTTGATAAATATAAGGTGCTGTGGACAGAAGATAAAGATACCAAATTTCAGGTCAGTTTAACAATGATCACTTACAGGACTATTCTTCATTAACCCTATCTTCAGAAATCAGAAAATGTTGGGAAAAATCAATAAAAAAAGAAGATGTAGAAAACACATTTACAGCTGAAATTTTTCTTTTGTCCTTCCGTAGGAATGATACTATATTTGCTAAGAGGTAATATCATTTTACTTTTGTGTGAAGTAAATTTTTGTTTTTTAGTTTGCCTTTTTCTGCTTTTGTGCCACTCTAGATACTAAAAACCTGGTAATTGCTTTCTTTTGTTTGTGTAACTCACTATTTTTTGGCCACAAGAAGCCAAGCCAGTTTGACATGAGGCATGTCTGTATGCAAGCACAGGTAGCACGGGGAATTAACAGGAGGAGTTAGAGACATGCACACGCCTGCAAAGCTCCTGGTACCACAGGGATGTGGTGGGATGGCACCTATGAGTGGAGTGTTGGAATGGAGTGACACAGGCTCTTTAGAAAGGCTAGGCAGAGAAGACCAGGCCAGGATCAAAAGGAGGGCAGGGACAGGTGACATTAGAGTGGGGATCAGCTACAGGCTGCCTGACCAGGAATTTCAAGATGAGACTTTCTGTAGACAGACAGGAACAGCTTTGCATTCACAAGCCCTGATCCTCATGGGGTACTTCAACCACTCTGATATCTGCTGGAGGAACAACACAGCCGGCCATAAGCTATCCAGAAGCTTCCTGGAATGTGTTGATAGTGCTTCTTTGCCCAAGTAATTGAAGAGCCAGTGAGAAGGGTGCCATACTCTTCCTTGTTCTCACCAACAAGGAGAAGCTGGTGGGGAAGGTGAAGCTCAAGGGCAGATTCTTGCTGCAGTGACCATGAAATGGTGGAATTCAAGATGACTTTATGTGGGTTAAAACCCCATGAACTCAGAAGCAGGGCTGAATTTGCTGTAAGTCCAATCAAATTAATGTGCTAGCTTGATCTAGTTACTATTGAGGAATAGGACACTGCTACAGTGAAAACTTCAATAATAAGGCAGTTAAGATTTATACACACATGTTTGATTTCTACATTCTTCCTTTTCCACTGTTCTAACCCATCCACTGCCTGTCTGGGTACTGTTGGACAGAAGAGTAGAAACAGGATAAAGGTTTAAACATTTGTTATTTACTCATGCAATGTAAGCATAATCAATACTGGTCTTAACGTTTCTAAAATGCAGCTTTTCAGAATCACAAAATGTTTCTACCCTTGAGTTCTCAGGGAACTATGTATTTTATTGTGATTGTTTCACACATGATTTGGCTTATGAGGTAGTCTTTCTGTAAGTGTGGACATGTATTTGACCTCTGTTTCGTCATCTGTTTTCACAAAACAAGTAGGTCTTTAATACGTCTTGGTTATGTGTTTCTCTGTTAAATTTGATTGGAATTTCCCAACAAGGCTGAGTGTTAGTGACAGAGAAATTTATAAACATTCATTTTACTACGCTAGCAAGGCTACAGAAGGCTAAAACCAAGTATAATAATGGTATACATTTTCAGCAATTACTGAATAACTGTTACAACATGTTTTACCAAAATTATGGAAAAGAATATTTGTTGATTGAGATTTTAAACTACACACAGGAATTTTTTGCTACTGATCCCTCCTTGTCTGAAATTAAAGAAGAAATAGTTCACTATGATACGTTTGAGCAAGAGATGAAAAATTTAAAACCCGTTATTCTTCTTGGTCCAATTGAATTGCACACAGGTATGACATTTTCTTATCTTAGTATGTACAGTAAGATAATGAGTAAAATAGTCAGAATCACAGAAGATGCGTAGTTGAAAGGGACCCACAAGGATCACTGAGTCCAGCTCCTGGCCCTGCACAGTACCATCCCCAAGAGTCTCATCATGTGCCTGAGAATATTGTCCAAACACTTCCTGAACTCTGACAGGCTGGTGCTGTGACCACTCTTCTGGGGAGAAGCCTGTACCAGTGCCCAACCACCCTCTGGGTGAAGAACCTTTTTTTAATATCCAACCTAAATCTCCCCTGACACAGCTTCAGGCCCTTCCCTCAGGTCCTGTCACTGGGTACCACAGAGAAATCAGTACCTGCCCCTCCCCTTCCCCTCACAAGGAAAGTGTAACTGCAATGGGGTCTCCCCTCACTTTTCTCTTCTTCAGGCTAAACAGACAAAGTGCCCTCAACTGCTCCTCATACACCTTCCCCTCAAGGCCCTTCATCATCTTCATTGCCATCCTTTGGATGCTCTCTAATAGTTTAATTTTTAATTTCTTTCTTATATTGTGGCATCCAAAACTGCATGCAGGTATCAAGGTGAGGCTGTCCCAGAGCAGAGCAGGACAATCCCCTCCCTCCCTTGCCTGGCCATGCTGTGCCTGATGCTGCCAGGACAGGCTTGGCCCTCCTGGCTGCCAGGGCACTGCTGGCTCAAGTTCAACTTTCCATCCACCAGGACCCCCAGGTTCCTTTCTGTGCCACTGCTTTCAAGCATCTCATTCTCCAGTCTGTCCCCAATCCAGGGTTGCCCCATTATTGTTCTCTGGTAAAAGAAAGCAAAATGTACTAACAGCATAAACCATTTCTGCTCACAAAACAAATTTTTCAGTAGATAAATTTTCAGCAATTTTCAGCAGATAAACCCAGGGTGCAGAATGCAGCACTTTGCCTTGCTGAACTACATGTGGTTGGTGATTGCCCAGCCCTCTGATTTGTCAAGGCCTCTCTGCAGGGCTTCAAGGGAGTTAACAGCTCCACCTAGTATGTGAACTTCCTTAGTATTCCTTCCAGTTCTATGTCCAAGTCATTTATGAAGATGTTGAGGAGCATAAGATCTAAAATAGAACCTTGTGGAACCCCTCTAGTACTGGGTCCCCAGTGTGATGTTACCTCATTCACTGTAACCCCTTGTGTCCAACGTGTGAGCCAGCTGCTCGCCCATCACAATGTGTTTATCCAGCTGTGTGCTTTGTCCAGAAGGCTACTATGTGAGAAAAGTTTATTCTTGCAAATATGAATATATATATTGAAATATATCTAGAAATATTTCAATATTAATTGAAAGCACTGAAGAGACCTCACTGACTGTCAGTCAGGTCTCACTCAGACCCTCCTAAGAAATCTGACTTTAAAAAATCCTCCATTCCTCTTGCCTTTTCCACTTGTAAATGTGGACACTGAGTTCTGTCATGACTGCAAAGTTGTTATGTAATCTTGCCAAAGAGTTAACGAGGATTCCAGTGGGACCTATCCCTTTCACCTCACAGGTTATTACTAGGCTAACACAACTATCTGGCTGGTATCTAGTGACATGTAGAAAATGTGTCCTGCTGCAAATATCAGTGTGGCTGCATTACTAACGAGCACCCCTCTTCTTCTGAGTGGTTTATTTGATGATCTGTAAAATTTGTCTTTCTTGCATATCAGAAAATCAGAAGCTGCCTGCCTTGAAGGCTGGAGTTCATTTCAGGATCTTGGTGGTGTGTTAACCCTGCTTCTTACAGTGAACAAGCGAAAACGTCAGACTGCACATCCTCATCCAGTTCCTGGATGCAGTTTCTTTTTAGGGAGACTACTTTGGAAAACTCTATCTATTATTGAGTGACCAAGAGTAGTAAGAAAGAGTGTATCCAAAAGAATATGGATTTTGTTGATGGTCACAGTACTCAAGTCCTCCAGGTTACAGAACAAAGATATTAAGTATCTTTTATGATCTGGGGCAGTGGGTAGTTTCTTGGACTGTTTAGGTTTGGGAAATGATTTATTGTGATTTACAGATTTTAACTTCTGGCAGGGTGAGGTAATTTTCTTGGAAAACTCCTGGGCTTCAGGAATCATTTCTTTAATGTTGATAGACTCATTATTAAAGGATAAATTATATCTGCTGAAAAATTTGTTTTGTGAGCAGAAATGGTTTATGCTGTTGGTATATTTTGCTTTCTTTTACCAGAGTACAAAATGCTGCCTAATAAAATCCTAATTTATTCTGAAAATAAATTTGAATTCTTGACTCTTCTGTCTCTTCAGTGCTGGTTTGTGTTTATATATTAACTGCATATGACATGATGTGTCACCTTGCAGTTTTATCTGCGAACTATTCCAAGTCTCAGTTTTGAAATCCCAAGATGCCATTTCCTCAATGAGTATAAAACATTTAAATAACTAATCTTTATACATTTGGTTAATGTATATAAAAGCTATTCTCTGAAAATCCACATTAATAAGTAGAAATTTTGTTCTTTATTCATATTCTCTACGTGCTCCACTAGGTAAGCTTACCAATATGTTTTACAGATACCATGATATACAATAAAACAACAGAGATATATTGAATTATTGTTGAAATTGTTTTGAAGCTTTTAAAACGCTGTAATGGGATTGCTTGTCTGCTGTTTTCTAATTGTTGTTAAAGAACCACATGTGATGATGTGGGCTTTTTTAAGAAAAAAATCTAAATATTAATTGATTAATTCATTTTATTGTTTTTTTTTTAAACCAGCACCACTGAAAAAAGCTTTAACACTTGAAGCCAGTTCCTGGAAGATGGTCCTCTGTCGTTATTTAAATGAGGAATATAAAGCAAAATTGTTAGACATAGTGTCGTTCATAAATGATTACTTAGACAAATTGTCTCGACCTCTGATTGATTTAGATGATGTCAGATTAACAATGGAAGCTTTATCTACCATTCAAGAAAAGAGAGCAGGAATAGATATATCTATGGGACCTATTGAAGTAAGATGACTTTTAATTTGTTGTTTTGGAAAAATAATATTGCTATTGTTAATATATATAATAAGTGTCACAGGATAAGATAAACTTTGAACTCTTCACTGTCTTAAAGGAATTAGGCTGAAGATGGGAAACAAAAGATTTGTTTTGGGTTTTTTATATTATATATTATGTATCAGATAATTTGATAGATTCTGTATTAATAAAAACATTAAAAATTATTTCTCAAATTATAGTATAATCTAGGATACAACATGCAGAAATGAGAAGATGAGAACACAAGAAAGGGGAGCACTATGCTTCCTTTTGTTTTTCATTAGACTAAATCCTCTTACTTTTTCTGTGTATGTAAACAAACATCTTGATCATCTAACCCCTTGAAATATAGCCAGAGAATATTCATGGAACCACACATGCTGTAGAAAACTGGAAACATTCTTTTAGTTTTTTCTGTAAGAAGAAAGCTGAAAGACTCTAAACCAAGCTCATTATAAGTACTTGGTATTGACTATCACTCTCTGAAACAGTCAGCTTAATAGAACAAATTAGTTTCATATTTTAATCCAACTTTTGAAGAAGAAATTTTTTGCTTTGTAGTGAGATTTTCTTTTTTGAAGACTGATCTATGACACTTGAAAGGAGTTTCTGTAATTGTTGTCACTTCTTCTAGTTTTATGGTAAAAATACTAGTGGGTTTTGTCTTAGCAATTTAGGCAGTGGTTTGTAAGAAAGCAATGAGTTCTGTGATTAAATGATGTAGAGGTAAATTATGGAAATACAGCTGCCTTCTTAAGTGTGTATCAGGTATGTTAGAAAATCTTAGCCTTACACCAAATAGAAGAACCTGAACAATAATTTAAACATCTGAAGCGATTTTCACATCTACTAAATGTTATTAGTCTGTCTTCAGGACATGATAATAATACTCATAGCTGTTAAATAAAGCAAGCAAGAGGAACTGAGTTCAGCACTGTCTATTTGCAAGGTTTTACACATGTAAGAAACTATGCAGACTTTGTACATAAATAGAAGGTATTAAAAAAGATGAAGTATTAACATTTATTATTATTAATATTATTATTAATATTATTATTCCACTTTGAGCTGAATATCTAAGATAATGATCTTTCCCGAGATTTCACATATCTCATGAACATTTACTTCCTTTCTATATTAATGTAATGAGTACTATCAATGTCAGTAGGGCTTAACAAGTCACCCTTAGATCCTTTTTCTCCAGGAGATGAATAACCCTAGACACCCGTGCAGGCTGGGTAAAAATCAGTTTTGATGTAAAAGAACTAAGTTATTTTTGAAAGTACACCAAAGTGAACATAAGCCAGAAAAGTGCCCTTGCAACAAAGGGATTTAAGGGTCTCCTGGGCCTTTTGCCAGCAGGCTGAGGGACATGGTTCTGGGATATGAGATTTATCGGGAGTGGTGTGTGCAGTGCTGAGCTTCCCATTACAAGACAGACATGAACATACTGGAGTGAGTCCAGAAAATGATGAATAAAATGAACTTATTTTTAAATAATGCAGTGTGTGTAGAACAAGGATCATAAAGCAGAAGATATGCAAGCAAATTGCAGATGAGAACAAACAATAAGAAAGGTTCATTCCATTACAGATACACTTGCATATATTTCTAAGTTCACCAAACTTAGCAAAAAAAAGGTTTTATAGATGATATCAGAAATTATTTATAGATGTGTAACTTAGTGTGCACAGTTATTCGAGTTGGAGAAAATTCATCAAAATCTGCAGGTGCAGATAATTGGAATAAAATACCATTGAGATAATAAAATTTTATATTTTCTGATATTAAATCTATGGTATTTGTATATGTTTTCCTAGTATTTCGTTCAAGATATCGTTGAAGAAACAGTTTTTACTGCTGTTCCCTAGTTCTTAATTCCTTGTCCTTATTTAAAAAAAACAACAACCAAACATTATGCCTAAAATATAAGAACAGATTTTCTTTGAAATGTGTTTTACAGATTTGATCTATATTTCCTCAAATGAACTTATAATACATTCATAAATTGGTTTGGTTTTTTTTCTTTCATCTAGGAAGCCTACAGCATTTTAAATGCATTTAAAGTGGAAGTTACAAAAGAGGAATCAGACGGTGTTGATTCAATGAGATATGCTTTTACTAAATTAACCACCCAAGCTGTAAGTATATAAAATTATGCTATTTTCTATTTGTGGAAACATGTGAGATTCTTCAGGTTATAAGTGAGAGTGTGAGACCAATTATCCATCCTCTTTGACTTCTCACTCTTGACATCAGTTGTGCAGTAGTGTCTGTATCTTCTATTAGTATGTTCATTTACTAATTTCATTTTATAGATAACTTTGATATTTGAGTATTATTGTAGCTTTTAGATATATGTTAAAAACCTACAAGAAAATGCTTTTTCTGCTCTCCTTCATTTCTGGTTTTTATGTCATTCTTGTCTGATCAGGGAGTTTATTACCCTTAAGTTACATTTTTCATAGAAGCCCATACTCTGCCAGTGCCCTTACCCCTAAGTAATGGTTGTACATTCAACTTTATTATTTAGCACAGCCTTATATCCCTCAAAAATTCCTTATTTATTGAGTATTTTATGTAATGGAGTTGATCAGATGGAAATAGGTAGATATTTTTTTGAATCGCTTAAGTTACATCCTATTCCACAGGTTAATCACTCAGAAAAGGACTCAAGAGTATACTCTACATTTCTGTGCAGCTCTTGGTTATTCCTCTCAAAATTTTGATCAAAGAAAAAGAAATTTGTTAAAGAGAAGACGGAGACCTATGTGAGGAAAATGACTCTATTAGCTTAGGGTTTGAAGTTTTTTGGAGGGAGGAAAGAAAGAGAATAGGTTCTTGCTCCATCACCCCCTTTAATGAAACACATTCCTTTAAAGGCCAATGTGAGATTCTGTTACAGTTTTTGGTTGAGGTGGTTTGGTTTTTTTCCCCCATCTTTCCTCTCAAAAATGAAAAATATAGCACCATAAAAGGAAAAAAAAAGCGTTTAACTTCAAATAATAATTTTATTTCAAAAATTTTAGATGTTTTATTAATAATTTTGATTTACATCTAACACAAATGTCTTTTTTTGATTCTTATAGAACTAACTTTTATTTTAATCTTTTCCATGTCAGGTTGTAGTTCAAGATGAACTAGTTGAAGTTCAGCCCAAGTTTAAGAGTGATTTGTTAGAAGCAGTTGCAGTTTTTCAGGAGGATGTATCACACTTTGAAACAGCATATGAAACGGTAAATGAATTTAACAGTGGCAGGGAGGACTTGTACTCAGTGATTCAATGTTTTTGGTTTGCAAGTTGGGTGTCAGAATTGTATTCTGCTCAGCTACTGATGTTTGATGCCATGGTTGCTAAGCAGTCATCACTGTAAGTCAAACTTTTCAGTATGGAGAAACAACAATCCACACTGTTTGAAAGAAAGAAAAGAAGCACTGGTCATACAACTTGTAATGAAATCGTAATTATAAATTACAAATTAATTTAGAAGCTGTAGTACATGTTGTGGCATCTTTTGCATACACATCAGCATTAGAAAGGACCACTGTCTAGGATTTGTTATTTTCAGCAAATTAAGGAATCGTGAAAAGCTGGAGTCTAATCCTATTAGGTTTAATTAAGGTAAGGAATTTTAAATTCCGTAAAAGTTACCTCTTCTTAGATTTAAATTGTAAGTATTGAATTACCAATCTACATAACTTGATTGGACTTTGACCAACAAAAATATGTATTCTATAATGATCTGTAAATATAGAGCAGCCAGCCACTTTGAGAATTAATATTCCATTTTTGTTAACTGCTTATTTGAAAGGAAGGGCCTATGGTTCCAAACATTCCACCTCAGGAAGCCAGTAAGAGGATGCAGATCTTTCAGGTAACAAATTAAAATGTTGAATTTGCAACTAATTAATGAAATCTGCTCTTGCTTACCATATCAAGTTTACCAAATTATAAATTGGATGTTCTGTTGGATATTATGTTATCTATAGTTTCTTTCACACAATGTTTTCCTTAATGTGGAAGAATTGATTGATGTATAACCTTTCTTCACTCTTCATATTTTGTGAGCAGAAATTATCAATTTAAAAAAATAAAAGCAGTAGGAAGTGGAAGAGTCTATTATGGCACTTTGATAACGGCTGAAAAGGAGCCAGGTTGCAAAGCAGTCATGAGCCAATCTTCTATTCTTTTAAAGATCACATTTTTCCTTAGATAATTGTCTTTCAACTTGTTATTTATTTGTCTTGAACCTTAATTCAGAGGTCCAGGAACAGTATTTTCTCTAGTTTTAATCCTTCTTTTTTCTAAATTGAATAGTACTTTTGTCAGTCTGACATATTGTATAGATGGTATAAAGTAAATTCTGAGTTTGTGAAAAGTACTGAGTGACTAACAGAAGCTACTTAATCCTTCTGATGCATCTAATAGGTACTGAAAATTGAATGATTCTGGTTAAATTTGCTGGTTTTCTTATTTTGTCAAGAGAATGCTCTGTACTTTTGGATACGAGTTACAAAATTATTTTTTTCCGTTTTCCTTTGGACAGCATTTCTGTACTTTGAAAGTAATTGTGTTATTTGGCCCTCTGATGTCTTTCTTCAAGCAATGCTTAGATCAAAAATATTTTCAAATTTTGTACATATACTTCTAATAGACTTAATAAAAGTTTGAAATTGTTTAATGATTCATTTTTTGCCAATTTTAAGTTACCATAAAAGGACTTATTTTTTCTGTATGAAACTTATTTGGTCTGTATGAAACACAATCAGGCTAACTTTGATGACCTGTGGAGAAAGTTTATCACGTACTCATCTGGTGAACGGTTGTTTGGACTCCCTGTCACAGAGTATGACATTTTGCACAAAGTCAGGTAACTCTGGAAATATAGCTGCCTTAAATATGTTATTAAAATGTTAGAAAGTCTTAGGCTTACACCAAAGTCAGAGATATTATAATAAACAAGTTTTCCATTGCCTTGAATAAAATAAAAAAAATAAATAGATGGATAAATAAGATTTTTTAAGTTCTAATGAGTTTGTTAATTTAAAAAATAGTGTTTATTTATTATTGTAACAGAATGATGCTATATGATTTTACTGTGTATAAATACTACATAAAGGAGCAATATGCCCTGTTCTAGACATAAATAGAAATAAAAATATATATTTATATATTGAGGTATGGTAGAAAGTGAGGAAGTAAATGTAAGGAAAGATCATTCTATTGTGATATAAGAAGAATTTAACTACCTCTTTTATGAAAGCCTGAATTTTTTGAGCAGCTGTACAAATGATGTTCACATTCTAAACTTTTTGCACGAGACATTTCAATAGTTTGATGATGATTCTTACCAGAGGAGGATCTCATTGTTTCTGTCTGGTTTTATTTCAGATTCAGAGTGCTTCTAAGTAAATTGTCAATTTGTTTCTACTTCCCATGCTCTACTTTGCACTGCAAAGCCAGCTCAGGGCATATAACCTAGGTTTCTTCTGGACTGATGGGGGTTTTGGAGAACTAGACAAGAGCAAAACTTCCTTCAAATATGCTTAGTGTGGATGTAAGGTCCTTAGCACCAACCATTTGCTCTTTTTGGTAGATTTTTGAATAAGTATTCTTTTCTACATAAAGAAACATTCTATAATTGTCTACCCCTATTTTTTTATATTATTATTTCATATATCATGTATTTAAATATTGTGAGATATCCAGAGAGCTGATTGGAATTATTTGCATAATTGCTTCTTTTTTCCCCAGGAAGGAGTTAGCCTTGCTTCAGAAATTGTATGGATTATATGATACTGTAATAAGCACTATTGATGGTTACTATGACATACTTTGGACAGAGATAGATATTGAAAAAATCACAACTGAACTTACAGATTATCAAACCAGGTATGCTTAATGTATGAATAGTAACAGTTAAATGTGTTAAGGTTTAGCTGAGTTCATCAAAGCCATTGAAATATTTGTCAAAACCTCCATGAAGAAGGTTTATTGTAAACAATAAGATTATTCAAGAAGGAATGAAAGAACACCACACTTCTAGTTAAGCAGCCTTTTCCCTGCTCCTTTGATAAGTGGAGGGCATATGATCAGTCAAAGTGCCAATCTCCTTAGCTAAACCAACCGAAAGGTTAGGAGGACTGAAACTTCATTTGTAAAAGCTAAGTTCTTCAGCTGGGATGATTAGCCAGGATTTTAAGTATCGCATACAAGAATATCAGGCACAAAATTCTTTGTCCCTCAGAGAAAGGCAGGCAGGTGTTAGATATCCAGTTTGACATCCAGCAGGGAGCTAACCAACATGAACATACTGAACCAGCCAGCACTGAGATAGCCACACACATGCTGCTGTGTTGTTCCTGATTACTGGGAATATGAAATCATATCAGTGAGAGGTGGAGAAATAAGTGAGGAAGGATGCAAAGCCAAGGATTTATTATTTTTCCTGATAAGGATACATTTTACCGTTTGCAATAGGGCATTCTTATGGTAGGTCACCTGCACAGTTCTTGGTGTGTTGGCTCTTTAAAAGTGTGGTCAAAGAGGTAGATATTTATTTAACTGTTCTCAGGGCTTTTGTCCACACTGGAAGTAAATAGTTTTCATTAGTGAATGGTTTCAGAACCACTAACCAAAAGTGGAGGAGGCAGTCATTTTTATCTCATTTTCATGTCTGTGTCCAAATTGCTATGTTATTAAATGCCATGTGTGTTAAATTGAAGTAAATATTATATTTGTACAAGGATTTAATCTGTGAAATTTAACTAATTTAACTGTTTCTTTCTTTTTTTTCTTTTCCAAGAAAGAGTTTCTGATGATAAGCAGGAGATAACTATGTTTTAATGGAAACTACAGTATTTTTTATTTTCTTTATTTGCAGGAAAAATATCAGTATTTGAGACTATATAATGTTATGATTTTTAAGTAGGGCATTTGTATTTGTTTTTCCTAAACAGGTAGCCTAGCTGACATAGAAAATGTTGACCTTAATACAATCCACTTCATGTCTCCTTGTTTAAACAATTCTACTTTGACAGAAGGGGCATTTACTACCGTATCACTTTCATTTAACTGCAGGTGCCGTAGACTACCTAAGGGCCTCCACCACTGGCAAGCATTTTCAGATCTCAAGAAAAAAATTGAGGATTTTATTGAGTGTTGTTCTTTGCTGGAAATGATGTCTGACAAAGCAATGAAGCAAAGACACTGGGATCGTATTTCTGAAACAACAGGACATCCATTTGATGTAGAATCTGAGACCTTTTGCCTTCGAAACATCATGGAAGCACCAATTCTTCAAAATAAAGAAGATATTGAGGTAGGTACATATGTTTTTCACCTCCTTCATTTTATATTGTCAGCAAAAATAATGCGATTGCTTATAAAACATTTACTGTCTTTAAAAACAATTATTTAATCAAAGTCCTTGAATTTCAATCAGACCACACTGGTTTAAAACAATCTGTGTCTATGTGAGCAAATATAGAGGTAGCAACTGGAATCTCGAGACCCTGATTTTTAGATAATCTCATCACATTCCTCCTGCCACTATTTTTTATTATTTTCTTGGCTCTTTTTAAGCAGGAAGGAAATTCTCACACAAAACTTTAAATGGTCATGGTCATCTAATTTTTTACCTGTGTTGTTGCTTTATAGTTTTGTAGATAAATCAGTAATTTTAGATGATGACTTCATACTTAATAATATTTAACACTGTTTCTAGATTATTTTTGGCCTTTTTTGAATGACACAACTTCAAAAAGACACCCCATATAACTTGTGAAAACTCAATGGAATTTCCATGTTTCATATAGTACATATATATGCAAAAACTTATTATATCTATACTTGGTTTATATGCAAGCATACCGAGGTGATCTGCTTAATTTTGAATTAGCTCTAATTTGAATAGTGTGTTGGACTTGACCTTTCCAACTTAAACTATTCTTAGGTTCTATGATTCTGTGAACTGAAATGTGCTAAGAGTCAAAGTTCATCTGGTGATGAGTCTAATCACTACGCCTCCTCAGCCTTGTAGAAATGATCCAAAAATCTTTATACACAGAAATAACAAAATATGAAACCACAGAAAATATATATCCATCCATTTCCAAAAGTGCTTTTTTCAGTTATCCATACAAGTAATTTAAGTGAGTAATATTTGTAGTGTGATATCTGCATTTTTTAATATTCTATGACTGGATGTGCAGTATTAGGAATTTCATTTCGCGAGATTGGAGAGTCTAAGAAATGGTTCTTTGTCTGCAGGATATATGCATATCTGCCATGAAGGAAAAGGATATAGAAGCCAAGCTGTCTCAAGTAGCTGAAACCTGGGGAGCCCAAAATCTGAGCTTTGCACAGTTCAAAGCAAGAGGAGAGTTACTGCTAAGGGGAAATGAATCAGCAGAACTTATGATGTTGATGGAGGACAGTTTAATGATTCTGGATTCTCTACTGTCCAATAGGTACTTGGCATTGTTTATGTACAGCATATTGAGCTAAATTAGCAGTAAATTTGAATTGTTTTTTAATGTGACAAGGCCTAATTAAAAACATCTTTATGAGAAAGACTTCCATGCACATTCAGTTGAGACAACTTTCATCTCAATAAGCTAGGATGTAACCAAGCTGCTAAAATCTTTCCATAATGTTGTTCTTGTTCTAAAAGAAACAAGAGTTAATTTCTTCTGGATTTGGGAGTTTTTCACTATTTTAAGTATTTATTTTATAATAACTTTATTTAGAATTAAATAGTTTATGCTTCTCTCCACCTTTAGATACAACACGGCATTTAAAAAGCAAATTCAGAACTGGGTTTCTAAACTAAGCAACTCCTCACACATAATTGAAGAATGGCTGATTGTGCAGAACCTCTGGATTTATCTTGAAGCTGTTTTTGTAGCGGGAGATATTGCAAAAGAGTTACCCCAGGTAAACTTTACAATGCTTGCCTATATTGTGTACTGAAGGCTTTCTGTGAAATAATTTTCAACAGATTATGCTTTGATTTTCCTATACATAGGAAGCAAAACGTTTTCAGAATATTGACAAATCATGGGTAAAAATAATGCAACGAGCTCATGAAAATGCAAATGTAATTGCCTGCTGTGTTGGAGATGATACTATGGAGCAACTTCTCCCTTATTTACATGAACAGCTGGAAGTCTGTCAGAAATCACTTACAGGGTATGAATTGTTTGTAGTTGTTTGTTATATATTGTAAATAATTTCTATGAAACATTAATTATATTTCAGTCTTACACCCCTATAAGAAAATATTACAACCTGAAATGGTTTAATAAAAATCTTGTTGAATTTTAAAGCTATTTAGAGAAGAAAAGGTTGCTGTTTCCAAGATTCTTTTTTATTTCTGATCCTGCACTTGTTGAAATTCTTGGACAAGCAAGTGATTCTCATACAATCCAGGTATGAACTTAATGATTTTTTTCTTCTTATATAAAAAAAAAATAGGATATGGAGGAGTATTTAATAAAATGTGATGCAAACATTTTCTTTTTATAAAGCTTGCTAGAAAAAAAAATTTTCTTGAGCTCCATTCTTTAACATAATATGAAATGGATACCTGTAATTCAAAACAATATTCAGAATTCAGAACACTAGAACATGATCTGATCGAGTGATTTTCTAGTGGTTTCTTTTCCAACTAAACTAATAAAAGGACTCTGTGAGGCTTTTCTGCTTTGCATATTGCAAAATTTTTCCAGCTGGTCTGAATTGTTACTGAGGGTAGATTGATCTCTGCCAGATCATCTCTGGAAACTGTAAAAATACATTAGACAGAGATAAAATTCTACACAACCTTTTCTGTAATTGTTTCCTACAGATGGTCAGAAATTCATCTTTAGTTTCAGATAAATTTTGCAGGATAACCTTATTTGAGATTTTTTTTCCTGTTTGCTAATGCTAAATATTTACATTGACTATTACCTTGAACTTTCCTTACAGCCACATCTGACTTCCATATCTGACAACATAAATGAAGTAGAGTTTCACCCAAAGGATTATGATCGCATACTGGCTGTCATATCAAGAGAAGGAGAAAAAATTACAGTAATTTTCAGATTTCTTTTTCTAGAACATTAATAGATAAATTATTTTATTATTGAACATATAAGATGTATTAAGGTGAATTATTGTTAAGGACAAATAAATATTTCAAGGGTTGTTATTAACAGGACTAGAGTATGTCTTTATTAAATAAATTGTTTGGATATTAATTGAAGTAAAATTTATAGCTGTCATGAATAGAAGTTTTGTTACTCTGTAGTGACTCACATTCTTGAACAGAAGGTTGGTAAATATGTTCTATTTTATAAATTTACTTTCATTAATTTTACAGTTGGACACTCCAGTGGTTGCAAAAGGACCAGTAGAAATCTGGTTGAAGATTTTATTACAAATGCAGCAGAAGTCATTGCATGGCATAATTAGGGCAGCATTTTACCAAATTAGTGACCCAGAATATCAGTTGTTGACTTTTCTTAATCAATTCCCAGCACAGGTAAGAATACAAAATGTGGATGTATGTGTGCAGTCTGGGCTTTATCTGGGGGCAGGTGGAAGGTAAAGAGGGAATTTTCATAGAGGAAACAAGGGGAAGGATCTGGTCAGTAGAAGATAATCCTAAATTACTTTGATTTTGATACCTAATATATAGCATAATATTTTTCTTGATATCTGCTTTAAATTTAGGGTTTTTTAGTTCTCTTGGAGAATATGAAGTAGGGCTTATACTTTATGTAATGGATTTTGAATCCTTTTCAGCAGCAAATATGTGCAGATTGATTTATCTCATACTTTAAGATTGCAAGAGCTATGATTATGATTATCTCATAATTTACAAGTTTTAGCTCAGACTTCATATATTTGTCACTGTGATAATGCAGTCCTAGTACAAGACTATGTTGAAGGATTCTAGAAACTCCCCCATCTTACTGATAATTCATAAATTTCATTAAAAATTCATAAACTGTTTCCTATCCTGTATGAATTCTGAATCTGTAATTTGCTAACTGGTACAGTGCTGGGTTTAATTTTTAATAAAAATTCTATGAGCATCAAAACTGACCAGTATGTTGCTATTTTTAAATAGAAATCAATACATCTCAATATTTAACAGAATTATCCTAAAGCTATATTTATGATGTAATTGGGTATTGTTTCAGCAGAGTTTATTTGGAAATTTTCACTTCCTTCAACAAATAAGGACTGTCTTGTTTCATGTCAGACATTTTGATGTGGCTTTACTACCTCCTGCAAAGATATTTTCTCACATCTTGTTAAGTTCTTATGTTCAAAAAATTGTTTGTGTTAGAAGGGTTTGGCCAAGGAATTTTTACAAAGAAAAGCTGTATTACAGAAGAGAGAAAAAATTGGGCCAAATATTGACAAATGAAATGTTTTCTTCAAACTGCTTTTTTCCTGGCTCAGAAGTTGTTGTTATAGATAGCATGAAATATTCACATCCAAGTATTTATTTTACTGCTTTTTTGTTTTCCTTTGATTAATCGGTCATTCTAAAATTCATTTGTTTTAGATTCTACGTATGGTAGCTCACCATTTAAAATCATCAGGCTATCTTGCAATACACAAACTCTGTAACCATGAGCTCACTACAGGCATGGGGAGCCAGAAAAGTAGGAAGAGATGTTGAATAAAACTTTTAGGCCTTGGTGCTTTGTAAATATGAAAATGTGGGTAATAAAGGTAATAAAGGGATACAGTGTTTGTCTGTCATTTTTTGTTGTAGGTATAGTAAATCAAAACCAATCTGAGACAATAATTTATGTACAACATCCTATAACTCTAAATTTATTTGGAAGTAAATTAACTTATAGTTCAATGTGCTCTAGGCTGTACTCCAGGCATGACAGAATGTTAAAGAGCAAGCCACCCCATGTTCGGTGAAAAATCACAGCAATTTCATGTTCCTTAATTAGTTACAAATTGGCAATGGAAAATTTTCAGGTGGAATTCTGCCCCTAGAGCCTGTTTATGTATGTATTAATGGAATTCTCTAGAGGATTAGGAGGGAAACTGACACTAGTCCTTAGTTTGAGTGTATCTCACTAGGTGACAAATTTTTGTAAAATTTTTAAATGCTTTCTCAGCAGGTTGTACAGCAGAGCCAATTAATTCAGGCATGATGTCCTGGTGAGACAGATTCATGTTG